>JAZBGW010001906.1:0-13359 GCA_037464815.1 Mylabris variabilis | reverse complement strand
GAGTTTTTAATATTTAAACAGAATTTCCTTGATTTTGTCTAAGAAAAAAACAGTACAAAATTCCTAAAGTTTCCAAAATTTTCTGTTATTATAATATATATACATCAGCTTAGTATACGTAACAATAAGCATGACCAGCATTGATTTATTACTGGATAAAGTACAACTATTAAGTAGACATACGATAAATTTTTAACAAAATTATTGGCAACATTAATAATGTCAAAAATGAAATTTTCCCAAAAAATCCAATGTTGGAAAATCAAAAAAGGTAAAAAAAATTAATAAATTTTGAATTTTTCGGAAACCATCTACTCGCCGCCCATGAATAAGCTTTCAAACAAGCTGCTGCACGATTTTTTATCTTTAAAATTGTAGACATGGCGAGATAGGAAAAATTTTGACATGCTCCGACATTTTCCTATGCACTTTGGAATTTATTGAAATTTTTTTTAAATACTTACTAACATTAGAGATAAGGATTTTATTGTTAATCTTGTATTTGTGTGTTTTGGTACTAGCATTGGTTAAGGATAAGTGGATTAGGTCTACAGGCGATACCACTACAAAAAAACGCACCTTGTGCTTTACCTCACAGGTGATGTGGAAAGAAGCACATGCAACAATTATTTTCATATTTTGTAATTCAATAACTTTACAGAAGTTTTTCTACATTAATTGCTTCTAGACAATGATATTTTATTTTAATTTTTGATTATTCAGGGTACCAACTATGGCAATTATGACGTCATTAATCTGCTAACAATAAGTAGGTTATACTCGTGCCAACCTACGCGTCACAGACTCTAAGCTAATCTATAGTTGACAGGACTTTGACAATCAGATGATATCATTGTTTGAAATAAAAAAAATCAACAATCACCAAATAGATTGTGAATCATCAAAAATCAGGTGAAAATCATTATTATTTCAGACAATAATCTCATAAGAAATTCATTATAGTTTATGTTAATTTATAGTCTTCCCAGTTACAAACAAGACACCAACGAACAGATGGCTTTATAATGGAAAACCCTGTAAATAGCAACAATCAAATACAAGCAATACAACAACAAACAACAAAAAACTATAATCGTACTTTTAAAGTGATAGTAATCGGTGATTCGAATGTTGGTAAAACGTCATTAACGTATCGTTTCTGTGAGGGTAGTTTCCTTGAGAATTCTGAAGCAACAATTGGTGTGGATTTCCGTAGTCGTACATTGAATATTGACGGTGAAGATATTATTGTATTAACATAATCTAAAATCTGTAAATCACTATTGATAATTCTCGTTTTTAATTAGTTACAATTATGGGATACCGCCGGTCAAGAACGATTCCGCTCCACGATGGTGCGTCATTATTACCGTAATGCTCATGCTATTGTTCTCGTCTATGATGTAACGAATGCTTCGAGTTTTGATTCGTTGAAAAAATGGGTGGAAGAATGCAATAAAAATTGTTTGAATGATATACCAAGAATTCTAGTTGGTAATAAATGCGATGGTGTAGCTGCTGTAACAACAAATGTTGCACAACGATTCGCCGACCAATACAATATGCCAGTAATTATCGATTAATTAGAAAAAAATAATTGTTAATAATTGTTTATAATTTGATAAAATAGCTGTTCGAAACATCGGCACGTTTAGATTCACAATGTGATAATGTCGAGGCGATATTTCTAACATTGGCGCATAAATTGAAAAACCAAAAAGTGTTCCTGCCGGCCTCCAATATACGAATTGAACAACAAACGGTGGCAGAACCGACAAACAGTGGCTGTTGCGGATGAGTGTTGTAGGTAAATCAGATCGCTGGGTGTATTTCAGGAGCGTAAAAGGGGCCGATTTTGGTACATGCTGGGCACCTGAATTATTAGATTTTCCGACTTTACCGTGCAGGATTCTTTGAATATCTAGAGCACTGATTTGTAACGATCAGCAACTCCTGATACACCTCGCTTTTTAAATTAATAATTGTTATTGTATAGGGAAGTTTTTTAATAAATAAACAAAATTGTGGTTATTTCTGTTAAATTTGAATTGTTAAATGGTTTATTTTTAAGATTTTTTTGTGTGTCTACAATAAATATTACATCTGCTTGCTTATTAGAGCAGGTTTCACAAAGAATTCAGGACAAAGCTACAATAAGTACTAATTTAAAGTAAAATAGAAAAAAAAAACGGATAGTATATCATCGGTAATAACAAATAAATTAAAAGATGTATTCTCCACGAAATTATTAGAAAATAATAAACGTCAACAAAATACAATGGATCCATAAACAATACAAGAATTTTTTGCTATGTTGTTTTTAAAAAATTTGAAATAATTTCTATAGATGATGCCATTGTGTTGTTATAACATGAGTATTCGATTCGATAGCTCTAGCAATCTCTTCATGTATACTATGACTTAACCATAATGTTTGTAATTTTTTATAACGTTCCGGACACAGCCTCAATGGATTGCCCCGTCTTAAGCCCATATCAGTTTCACCATAATTATCTAAATATGGTGCTGATACGAATGTACCACGATGTGGTGTTGCTAAATATAATATTTCACATTCTCGAACACGTAAAAATATACCAACACCAGCACCACATTTTTGTGCATGATAATTACAAGCACCAACATTAATATTATTTAATTCGGTTTGACAACAATAACTTTGCGAACATAATATTTCACCACATACTAAACACATACTGGGTGTACGTGAATCTTCATCACTATTTGGACATGTAAATGTCGATACTGTATTAATTAATTCACTATAATCAATTGGTAAATCAATTAAACGATTGATTGGTAATGGTTCATAAACAACTTGTAATGGTGTACCATTTAAATATGATTCAATTTCTTCATGTTTACACCATTTTTCAATTATATTAAATATTAATTCTGTATTGAATAGATCTCTTAATGTTTTCGGTAAATCTAAATATGTACACATATTATCAAAGGTATCACCGCCAATTGTTTGTAATACAGATGGTGCTGGTACATCAGTTAAATAATGATAAAATAAACAACAACAACGTAGAAATGGTAATGATGCATCTTGTATATGTTGCCATATCATTTGATAATTTAAATCATCTTTAAATTTCTTCATTAAATTCAATAATCGTATTAATATATTATTATCGTCATTATTACAAATATCAGGCAGATCTGTATCCATTGATTCATTCAAATTATCCATATCCATTAAAATTAATATTCGAACAATATGTGAAATAAACATTATACGAAGAATATAAGAATCTAATGTACCACCTGTTGGTATTGGTGTTGATGAATTTTTATTTAATAAACTCGGTATAGAGAATACTAACGGTATTAAAAAACCTAAAGTATCCCATTGTAGAATTGATGGACCTTCATTAGCATGTTCAAACAGTATCGATAATAGATTTAATGCATGATTATTAATTGCAACACTATTCTGAAATGTTGTACCTAATATTGCAATAATACGTACTAAACTTTCCATACAATCACGTTGACGACTCGATAAATTCCCTAATAGGGGTTTATTTGAATCTCTCAATAATATTTCAATTGCATGCGTTGTATATGATAATGATTTCCATGCCATTGGTGCTAAACGTTTATCAGATGGATGTGGATTTACATTCAAACCTCTTGTATAAGTGACTTGAGCAAATAATTGTATCATCTCTTCTAAATCTTCATTAATTAAAGGTATATTACGTGGAAATAACGAATTAAATTGTTTAAAATCATCGAAATCTTCTAGATTACATGATAAAAACACTTGATATGGTTGTAGCATACAATTAGCTTCACAAATTAATGATTCTGGTTCAGTTCCGGTTGTAGCATTCAAACATGCTTCACAATGATCATTACCACAATTCTGTTGATTACATTTAAATAAACCATGGCATGTTTTCTTTTTACGATTCAATATTTGTTCAATTGATATTAACCAATCGTTAAAATTAATTGTATTTTCTATAATAGTCGATTGTAATGTATGTAATGGTGGTATTAATGGTAAAACTGTATTACTTAAACATTCACATAATGGACATAAGAATTCTTGTTTGTCAACATCAAAACTAGTTGGATGCCTTAAACGATATGGTCGTCGATGTTCACGTACCATAACATTATCGAAATATTTCCGCCAACATTCACAATGCATCACATGACCACAGGTGCTTGTATGCGGCGCTGGTCCTAAATTTGAATGTAAATAAAGCGGATCATGCATTGAACTATACATTAAAGCTTCATTATTTTTATATTGACATAACACTGTTGATTGTTGTACGAAAGCTGCTAATACTAATGTAGGTCCATTTATACTAACTTTCTCCTCTTCTTGACACAATATACAAATATAAGTTTTCTCAATATTATTATGTGGTGTTTGATTTGGACCAATAGCTATCGGTTGTTGTTCACTAACTTCCATTGTTGATGATTCACTCAATGAATATACACGTTCAGTTGATGTTTCTTCAAATAATTGTGCATTCTCTTTCATAAAATTCTTTTGCATTGCTGTCATTTGTGCCATGACTTTGGCACGACGTTCAGCTGCTAATTTAGCACGACGTTCTTTTTCATTATCAATATTTGTTGGTAATTCATTATTATCACCATTAGAAGATGTACTAGTAGATGATGTTATACCATCATCTTTTTGATTGGCAACATCACGATATTTTTTCAATATCCATTTTAATAGATCTTTATGTGCATCAACACGTGGACAATTTAATAAATCATTCAATAGATCGAATAGTTTGAATTTCGATGAATTTTGTATAAATTTAAAGAATGGATAATTTTTCGATTCTTCTTCTTGTAATGCATAACCGATTAAATGTAAAACTTTATGTAATTGTAATTCGGAAAAACTACGTGCTCTTAAATTACTACAACGTGTCAAAACTGTTTGCATTATATGTAACATAACATCACATTGTAATAAATTAACAATCATACTAAACGATTCATTCAATTTTAATAGTTTCGGTGGTGGACAGCATTCTAATTCACCGGCAGTTTTACGTCGTTTCCTTTGATTCTCTTCCGATTTTGATAATTCCTCTTTTGTATAATGATAATAAAACACATTATATTCATCATAGTATTGTTCTTTTAATTCATAGACACCTTTACCGGATGTTTGTGTTGGTTTTTTGAAAACTGCCAATTCTTCGATAACATCATCTAATGCTGTCTCTGTTGATATTTCATCACTTATAATTTTATTTAATTCAGAATGTGGCATTGGTTTTATACATAATGCTTGTATGATTTCTTTTTTAATACGATCCTCATTTGTAACATTACTAATACCAGGCATATAACGTTCACCAATTATAACAATTAATAATTGTAGAAGTTCTTCAACTAAACTAATTATTTGACGTATACTATCCTCTTCTGGTGATTTTAAACTAGTTACTTCATAATCTGGTGTTGCCCAATTAATTAAATTAAATTTATATAATAGATGTATTAAAAATTCATTACTTTCAATTAAACTGGCACACATTTGTAATAAAGTTATATCACGATCCAACATTTCTGTACGACATTTTACATTATGATAGAAATATAATTGATTTAATAATGCATAACCATTACGACGCCACATACCAGCATGTACTTGAGCAATCATGACTTGTGCTCTTAAAACAGGTTCCATTATTTGTACAGGACTAGGCTTAACTGTTTGAAATGGTGCACTATCAAAGCTTAAATTGTATTTTTCTAAATGTAAATGTAGACCAGCCAGAAATCTTGATAATGGTAAATGTATTGATACCGGTCTTAATGCAACATCATAAACTAAACATGATGCACTATGATCAGCTAATTCAACAACAGCCCATGTATCATGTGGATCATAACATGGATTCTCTTCTAATTTACGTAATATTGCAATATAGGCTTTTATTAAAACTGTAGCATCTGTACTACACCATTTAATTGCTAATGATATACAGGATGCTAATCTTATATGTAAATTAAATGCTGATTCCCATTCCGGTTCGTATTCCATATGTTGTCCAATTTGACGTGTTACAGCATCCATACCTTGCATTTTTGTAAATAATTCCATTAATACAAGTAGACCATGTAAGAAACTTTTTCTTAAATCATTATCCCAATTATCTGGTATTGAACTAAGAAGATATCTTAGATCCCATAACATGAAATGGGCACGTTTGAATGCAAAATTTGATGGACTACGTTCAAATTCTAATTTACCTTGTTTATTACATTTACGTGAACATTCTGATAGAAATGTATTCAATAATATAAATAATATATCATTATGTGCTATTAAATGGTGTGCTAATGTTGGTACAGTAAATAATTGTACAGATAATGATGATATTGAATATGAATGATCGTGATCATCTTTTATAAAATCTTTCATTACTGTACCGTAATTTTTTGTGAAAATTTTCGCAAGTGCTTTCTTATTTTCATATTCTAATAACATACCAGATATTAATAAACGTTGCCACTGTGAACGTGCATTTTTCCATAATGATGAATCACGCAATAATATACCTTTTATTATACATGGATCTGTACCTTGTGGTTGTAATGCAACTTTTGCAAATATTGCACGAAAACCTTCTCCATGTCCTAAGAAATGTTGTAACCATGTTAATAATTTCATCGCATATACTTGATGTGCAACAACATGAGCATGACTAACTAATACTTTTAATGGTTTATTACCATTTCTAGATGTGTATTTTTCAATGTCTTGTTTTAATTCAGTACAATGTTGAAATGTTGAACATTTGACAACAGCACGACCTTCACGATCAATATTTGTAACGAAATCAATGGCTGTACGTTGATTACATTTTAAAATTCTTGTTAATGTATTTATAACTTGTTCAAATGTATGAACTTCATCATTATAAAGTATCGTACAATATAGATCATTATCATAGAAACTATCAGTTAAATCACCTAATCTAATATCGGCAATTTGTACTGTATTAATTAAATTATATGAATACCATAAGACAGCTTCAAAGACTAAACGTGTCCGTTCTTGTAAATCCTCTGGTAATACATATGTTGTTTTCAATTCATCACTTATACCAACTGCATGTATGTCACAAAATGGTGCCTTCTTCCATGCTTCAATATCACCACAATCACAACAACCACCACCCTGTGATGTACCCATTTTGTAACGATGTAAACGATGTTTAGAATTTTTAAAACAATCAACACATAGTACACATGTACTATCCATACCACATTCACGACAACTATATGTTGGTTCACCCATTTTAAATACTCTACCACATACAGATGGTGGTTTTTCCATTTGACTTAATTTTGTTAAGAGTGCATTCGAATCACCATTACATATAAATTCTTCTAATACATTAAATAATAATTTCTGTGCTAAATCTTCATTGAAACGCCAATTTAAACAACTCTCATTCGGTGATGGACTATAGATTTTCGGTACAAAAGTCTTCCAATGTTTTTTAAAATCGATCGGTGTTAGTGTACCTTCTTCGAATTTTTTTAACCATTGTGATACAACCTCTTCAGTAGTTATTGATTCGATTTCATTACCAGTATCTACAACTTCCATAGACTCCATTTTTGCATATCACCTAAAACAATAATTTGATAATTTATAAACATGAAATAATTAAATTGTTCGCTAGCAAAATTTTAAAACAAAACAAGTTTGCACGCGATATACATAAGTTCTGTTGTAAAAAACTTGAAAACAATTCTAATACGGCGTAATTAATGATTTAACAAGAAAATTTAATAAACTGATAATTTTACAAATAATCAGTGTTTTATTTTTATAACTCAACAGCATATTGGTTCTAAATAAATTATTTTACTCAAAAAAATCAAGTTATAACAATAGAGTAAATTAAAGTTATATTAATAATTAATTTGTTTAATATAACCCAAATTAACAAGACAAATATAAATTGTTATCATTTCGATAATGTGGAAATTTATTTTTAGTAGTTTAATTAAATCAATAAATTGCAAAACAAAGCCGTGCACAAATAGTGCACTGCTTCTGCACTATATTCGGGTAAAAATGATAAAACTACAGATGATGTACAGCTAGGTGCACAGAAAAGGTGACAATATTTGTGAGGCTGCGTAAGTCAAGTTTTCGATGGAGGTCTTCACAGGGTCAGAATTGTAAACGAAAGATATTCAACCAAAAATAGTAGGCGGGAATGGCCCCACTCTCTTTCTTTCAAGATAGACAAAGCTTGGTTTACACAAGTAAAATAATGCTTATTTCTAGCTTAAGAGTCGTTACTTTTTCCATCCACCTAGCTGTACTTCTTTGTTATACCCTAAAATAAATAAGGGTGGATTTCAACAGACTTAACGATATAAACGAAGAAGTCATTAACTAATAAGAGTCTGAAATAGAAATCTGACTTTATACATCTTCACAAATTTTAAAAGAGACTAATTTTATTTACTAATAATAAATCTTATTCAATATAGAAAAGACTATAAAAGAATCTACTTAAGTGAAATTAATGTACCGACAAGTAAAGTTAATTAAAATCACCTAATCTTCTGTATTTAATTTGTCCTGTTTGTTTTCTACGATAAAAAGGGGTTTATTTTGTAATTAAATCTAACGAATTAACTAAATTGTTAGATAATTTTCCCCTCTTGGAGTTGTGACCATTTTTTTTTGGTATACAAGTAATTTGCTTATGAAATTTACACAAAGCATCTGTTAAAAATTTAACACCTAAAAAGGTCTTTTAATTTCTTTCTTTTTTTTTAATATTCTTTTTGTGCGTTACGGGTATTGTTTTTTTGGTGTAGGCAAATCATAATTGAATGAATTGTTTAATTTTATTCGTACCAAAAAATGTGGGTGCTACTATACCAACTTTACCATAGCATAAAGCTTGCTTTTTATAAACGATATAAATTACTGCCGTTTTTTTGCACCCGAAAGATTGTGAAATGTATTAAATGTCTACCGTTAAGTATATGTAGGTATGTATAGGAATAAGAATGAAAGAAGAAAAAATTGTATTTAACCATTTCATGTGGTAATAAATTTAGAACAAAACGTATATTCGGCGGTATCCTTCTATTTAAAGAAAATCAATTTTCCAAGGCTAAAAATACAAAAAGACCAGAATTGTTTCGTTCAATATTTTGAAGTAATAATCATTAATGACTATCTGTCATAAGGAGCTTCAATTTAATATGTGAAATTAATAAGTGGACAAAAACTTTGCTCTAACTCATTTACAAAATATGGTTTTCTCGCCCTTTGCCCTTGCATTAACTTTCAAATAAGCTATCATCCGATTCTTCACCTTTAAAATTGTGTAAGAAATTCTCGTATTTTCGTAAGATTATGTACAATTAATTTTTCACTTAATACAAATTAGTATAGGCTGAGGTATGGGGGAAAATATAAAAAAAAACATACATCACAACTGATTTTAATTCTGACTTTTCCTAAAATTTTCCAAAATATAAATTACGTCGCCATGCATCTTGAAGTATTCTATCCAAATATCTACATCTTGAGAAACAACAAAAGTTCTAGTGCATTTTTAAATAAATAGTAGAGAAAACGAATTTAATTAATTTATTATTTGATTTAATTAAGAAATGAAAGTGAATTCGATTGTAATTAAAATAAAATTCCTGCAAGTTTCTATTTCAATATTGGACGGATCCCTTTATAAATAATCATTTTTATCATCATCACTATTACATTTTAAACAATTAGAGCATTTTGTTTGAACTTTATGATTTATGTAAAAGTTTTACCCTCAAATCCACATCAGAAAGAATTAATGATACATTTTTTTATTTTACACACCATCAGTCAAAAATGTTCAACTGTCTGACAGCTGAATTTCAAACTAGACAATCCAACAATTGTTGAAAAATATTGTTTGATAAATTGTATTTGATAGAAACATTAAATTGTTTTATTGTTTCTTTGATAGATGAATATAATTTAATAAATATCCTTAAACACTATAATAACAACACTTAGACCGGAACTAGTCACGGTCACATACATATTTTCAATGAACCAGTGCTTTAATTAGGATTTTCGCACATGAAGCAAACAATACCCTTGTATAATTAAATAATTAGTAAAAAAAACTGATGCCTTTGGTTTGAAGGCGGAAAAATTGAATTAAATAATTAAATTATATTCTTTTTCTTTCACTTTTCTCTATTCTGTATTTGGGCTTATTTGTTCTAAAAAATTATTAACTTTGTTGGTGAAATACTCGTTTCTTAAAGTCGCTTCTATTTGTTTATCCTAAAGTTTTCCGATAACTTTTTTTTTGCCCCAGGTTAATTATCGTACTTGAATTAAGTATAGTTCTAATTAGAGGTATTGAATTTCACGGCTTACCAAGGAGCATTCTTATCGAATTTCGTATAAAATCGGCGGTGAATAGTGTTTCATGAAGATTATAGTTTAAAAATTAAAAATAATCAACGTAATACGAATCCAAAATCGATTCAATTTTAATATATTTCAAGATATATTGTAATTTAACTCTGTTTTATGATAAAAACATTTCATCGTAAGACATATTTTGTTCACATAATCTCTATGTAATAGCAGATGATATGAATTGAAACGATCGGGTAACATCTAAAATGAATCACTGCGTTTGTGATCAATATTAGTTATCTTTTGGCCAAGTTTCAGCTTTCAGTAATCGAATATTTTCATCATTCGTTTGGATAAACTATAGATGATAAAATTTTAGGTAATACTTCACTATCAAGGCATAAAATTATAGGCTTTCCCCTACAAATAATAGCTTGTATTTCTATCAATTAGACTACGTCCAGGCTTTTTAATCGAACTTTCAGCTTTCTAAATACAATTAAATCCTTTGGGATTTCTTAAAAAAAAATCCATTTCTATCAATTAGGCTAAATGTCCAGGCCTTCTAATCGAACTTTCAGCTTTCCAAATACAATTAAATCCTTTAGGATTTCTTTAAAAAAAATCCGGAAGTAATTATTATACTCACGATCGATTATAATCAGACATTGATTCCGGTAACCTTTGGGAACGAGACAGGATAAATAAAAACCAAGGAAATGCTGAAACAACAATAATAAAATCTAGGACAATACTTTTGTGTTTTCAGGCGAAAGAATAGTGATAATCTCAAACAATGAACTTTTACACCTACACAATAATAAAGGTGAGAAATTTATAAAAATCGATTAAATATAGAAATTATTGAATCGTACATTCATTCTTTTTCCTATTCCTTCTGAACTTTCACGTGAAAGTGAATTATTATCAGAAAGTCTATCGGGCAAGAGAAAATACAAAGAAAATCACGATTAAATGATGATGATGTAGATAAAAATAAAAATGTCTACAAAGAAAACGCAATTACCTTTCAATGGATGCTGTTGCCAAGGTTAAACTTTTTTAATCGACTTTCCTCTCAACTAACTGGTCTTGTTGTGGTGATCTCTCTTCTTGTATATGGTCGAAAACACGTTCGTCGACAAAAAAACGACTTCTTTGTCCTCTTATTTGTGGATTTTTTTTTATTTTTTGTAAATTACCGTCGAACTGCTGATGAATCTCCCAAATACTTCCGTAGTCTTGACGAAATCTGGGCAAATGCCAAATCCAACTACAATGACAAATCAAACTGATAATATCCGAAATTATCAACTGGATTAATTTATGGATGTGACAATCGTACAAACTGTTAAACTATTAAGGAAATCAAACGGAAAAATTACGTGAAAAACACTGATTTTATCTCAATTACGTGAAGAGCTGCAAGTTAACACAACAATAACAACGAAGCCATATTGATAAAATAGTCATGGGATAATTAGTGAACTAGTTTATCGACAGAAAACAGCGCCATCTAATCCACCTCAACCGACTATTTGCAGCTCTACTAGTTTCTCAAAACACATAATTTTTCAAAGTTACAATAATCCAAAAATCAATGATATCAAATTCTGACTATCATCCAATGAATTCGGCTATTTATACCTATTACTGTTGAATTATTTGATATTTTTTAGTTTTTAGAACGGTCTAGAATTAGCCTCTAGAACGGTGTGTCAATTAGGGAAAATTGCGGGTAATTCAAATAAATCGTGTTTTCTAGTCTTTTCTTTGGGAGTTTTTTTTTTGTATTAAATTAACGATAATTTCCTACTTGTGGTTAGATGATTGAATTAATTAATAAAATTGTTGGATAATACTTGTATCCTTTATGAAATTCTACTACAAATTGTGGTGATTATTGTAATAACATCCAAGTATTGTTGCCTAGTTTTAGATAATGGGCCTATGTTATTAAGTTACCCTATTAACTTATGTCCTTATTTCTTTTTATATATTTTATATCGAGTTTACTTTAAGGGGATGTTTATCTCGTGTTCTACAACCTAGAACATATAACTGACAGACGCCTATTACATTGAAGACAAATGGAGAATAAATATAGAATTGTATCATGATGCTGCAAACAGGGCCGTCTCGAACAAAAACGGGCCGGGTGCAGGGTTAACCAAAATTAGAGTCACAGTGTAATGGTCGCTCGATAATTAGCTATAAATCCACTGTAATATTATTGTCGAAAATTGATAAGAAAATAGATGTCAATATAACACATCTCGGATTTTCATGGCGCTAAGCTACACAAGTCTTACTGTTATACTTATGTAATATAAGCACAACTAATTTTATAAGGTATGAATATTGTCTATGGTATGAACTGTCGATAACGTTTTTAGCTTCTAATGGCTGTGAAAATCTTGGTGAAACGTTCAAATCATTTTTTCTCTAGAACGGGGCCACATAGAGGTCCTAATAATTAAGCAAATCGGCTCAGTTTTTCGGGCCTTACATACAAAAATACATACAGGGTGTACAACGGTATTTCACCTGACAGTTGACTGTGCTTTTCATACGTAGTATCCTAACTTGATTCGTCCGCTTGAAAAATACATTAGCAAATCTCAAAAGTAATAAAGTATGAACTAAGCTGAGATAGTACCTAGGAAAGGCACAACACAGGTGAAATACTGTTGTACACCGCAGGTTTAAAAGGCAATCTGGTTACACACTGTATTGTGATCTTGGAAAGCAAAAGTCGAGAAAATCAGACCCTTGAAGGTTGCACCGCTGACACCCCCATCGGGCCGACCCTGCCTACAAAACATTGTCTTTCATTGTTTTCTCAGTGATTTTGTGTAGGTACCACTATAGTAGCAAGAGTATAGCCAATTTTATCAATAAATAAAATAGGATTGTTGTACTTTAAAATT
>JAZBGW010001905.1:546-13361 GCA_037464815.1 Mylabris variabilis | reverse complement strand
TCTGTTCAATAACGTGTCACCAAGCTGTTCCGCGAATTTTGGTCCACCCTGTAGATTAGAGCAAATCGTTTCTAAAAATTCTCATTTTTGAAAAATGTCGAAAGGGTAGATAAATGTTAACAATTTTTTCTAGAAAAACAAATTATTGCTTGAAAATAGATAAATAATACAGGGAATTTCGGTTATAATGTACATGGTTTGCAACATTCGGCTATAAAGAACTTATCTGGAGGGTTCTTAAAAGCTTCTTCTGTTATAGTATACTCGTTTATAACGTACAACGTTATAAAGTATCACACCTGGTAGAAATTGTAAATTATCCCATTTTTACGGTTAGTAATTTCAATGGATAAGCTCTTTTGCCGATACTATCAGAAAGTAATTTGACATAAGCCAGTTTCTAATTTTATATTTAAATTTTTGCATACTTGTTGTATAAATAAGAATTTATCAAACCAACGGAAATTTCACAGACACACCAACGACAATTTGATTAAATTTTAAGCACATTATAAGATAGAAGAGTCTTAATTGTTACATGTGGTCGTAATTTTTCATTAATTATAAAGTACAGACTTGATATTGTCGTACATTATAAATTTTGTCTTTTGTGTGCCAAATACATACTTATTTTGATGTTTCTTAATGGTAGACATTTTCATATAAATCATATGAAAACATAATAAAATATTTAACTGTTATCATTGTTATCAAATCAACATCATTTTAAAATATCTCTTCCATAAATTGGATTAGCTTCAAATAAAATGCTTTTCCTTATTTTGTCGATCATTTTTATAGATAAGTAATTTTGAAAGTTTTTTAGGAATTACTGTATGATAAAATTGATGAGAATAGCGAAATATCCAATAATAAAAATTTAAATCGATAAGAGTGCTTATTCTGAAAATTATTATCGTTGATCAATAAATTTTCCACATCGATTCACAATGTTATTGGAAAAAGAATCAAAAAAACATAACAAATTCTGACGTTATATACCTTGTAATAACTAGGATATGACAGTAATTCGATAATATTTTCATAGTTTTTACGGATTACTGCATACAAAAACGATCAAATACTGGGAAATTTCATAGACTGGAAAAGATTTTACCAACGAAGCGTTTATTTTCAAATTTAAACGATTCTCACCGTTATTAAAGTAGTTCTTTTTTATTATTTTCGATTGGAGCAAGATTCCATCGAAATCAGAAGATGAAATAATTTCTAATTTCATTTCCAAAAGATTAGTAAATTATTATGATTCGTAAAGTACAATAATCATTAACGAAACAATGAAACAATGAAAATTATAATTTACTGTAACATACTCAAATCTATACTTATTTACAGGATTCATAGATGACGTTCCTTGTGCAAGTCATATCCATAAATATAATTGAATAATACATAAACAAATGTAATACACAATAAATATAAATAGAAAATCAGAAGATCAAGGCAACACTAAAGGGTAACAATTTTCAACATTATTGTAAAATAAAAATCATTGCAAATAATTGAACCATACACGTTTGAAAAATCACAATACGAGGTTCAATTATTTAAATGTAATTATTTATTTAAAAAAAAACGCATTATCACCTTTTTTAATAGTAATTTTAAATAAATCTTCAATTGAATTTAATTTAAATAAATTAATGCAAATTTAATTAAAATTAAAAAAACCATTAAACATAATATGTAAACGAACATGTAAATCGCTTTTATAAATGGATACATTTAAAAAGAAGTATTGTTTATATAGGTCAATATAAACCTGTCAATAACAAATAAATCTTAGAAACATACCTATAAAGTTATTGATTTTTCGACAATATTAAAGAGATGTAATCGATAATCAGGTCAAATTGGTTAACAAAAAAAAAACAACAAATAAATTGAATTAGATCAATTTCACTTTAAAATTTAGTCAAAATATTATTAAAAGAAGCTTCTTATAGCTAGCAATAAATACAGTAATATTGAGGGAAGGTTTTTCTTGTTAAATTCACAAGAAATATAGGGGTATCTCCAAAATAAATTGCAGTACTAATATATTTGTACATGATATCAAATCAAAAATACATCAACACGTAGTAGTACATACAGGTCAAGGATTATATTTAGTTGAATGAAAAATTGAAAGTTCAACCTAAGGTGAAACATGGAATTATTTTATAATTACCTATATTAAAAAAAAATTGGTTAGGAAAAAAACAGAGATTCAATGATATGACTTTTTTTAGAAATTGTTAGAATGAATTTTGATGATTCAGTCAATATATAAAAATAAAATTTCAAAAACGATTATTTAGAATAAGGAGATATACTCACTAGTTCTCAATAAAAACAGAATACGATAGAATTTATTCACAAAAATAATAATAACTGATGTCGAAAAATAGAATATGACAACAATGATTTTGTCGCTTTATCGCAATTGAAACCTCTCATTATCAGTTATTTAGCACGCTGAAAACAGAGTTATCCAATGGGCAAAAAGGACAACGGCCCAACAGGGGCCCAAAGTCTCCAAATCAATATTCTGATTTTTGTAGTAAAAAAACTCGATTCCATATTTGATGATTATTAGACATTTTACAACAAATGAAATAGAACCCAATTCAGCTTACTTTGAAGAGTAGCAATAAATTCGCTGACTCTTTCGTTTATCTAAAGAATAAAATAATTGTTATCAAACTTGAAGAACAAGATTTAAGCTATCTATATTGTTGGTGAAAGTGCCCTTCTACAATATTAGGAAATAGGAAAAATTGACGTCAACTTTTTAAAATTGTAACGCAATATTGAATGAAAAATTACTACGCTTAAAGATTCAAAGACAACTGAACATAAAAAATTTCCTTTTGAAGAAAAGATGTACTGCATGCCCTTAAGAATTGTTTTTACTTCCAATTTTGTTTTGTTCTATGTACACAGGATGAGTTAAAAACAACGCATAATAGTAATAACTTCTTTATTTATGAAAATTTCGAAAAATTAAAAAAAAAGATAGGTAACTTTTTTCTAAGCTAAGCCAAAATGACTCTATCTGTTTATACTTTTTATTAATGCTTTGAATAGGGTTGGTTTTTTTACGTTCAGACATGTTTTATTTAATGCAATAAAAATAACCATGACCTTTTCTTAAACATTATAACATTTTTATTCGAATAAAAATTCAACACTGTACATGGGGAGGCCCCAAATTCAAAATTGGGGACTAATGAAGTCATAACGCGCCGCTGTTCATAGTTATGGAATAATTTCTAACTCCGTGAAGATATCAAATGGAAAAAGAGCAAAATTAAGATTTATATTTTCAACAATGGATACTAGTTGTATGTAATAAGAAAGAAAAAGGGCAAATTTCCCTTTATGTTTAAAAAATAATACCTTGAAATATTTGCCTGATTCATCAAGAATCTAAACATTGAATTGTAAATGTATTTCAATGGGGGGAATTTTTAACGAATGCCGTAAAAAAATAAAATTCAAAAGCCACGAAGATTTCCCCCTCAATAATACTTGAGAAAAGTTTTAGTCGCCCGTTGGGACTTGAATCAACGTTTCGAAATTATATGTCTGAGACGTTGACCAACTAGAGATGAAATTTATGAAGGATTTATGAAGGAAAAATCTTCCTTACTCCATCGTAGCTTCACAATTTAATGCTCAATATATTCGTTCAAAACCTGAAGAAATGATGAAATGTTCGGTACTTTTTTATTGATTCCATGATTTGTAATCTATTGTCAAATGAACAAGAATTTAATTCAAAATCTTCATATTGGTGTTTAATTTAAACTGATAAAGCAACATTAACTACTTTTTTTAATTGCCTTTTTAATCATCGTACGTTCCCATGCAACCTACAAAAGGGATGAATTTAAATGTAAACTGTGTATTATTCATTGCTATTCACAGAAATTACAATAAACGATTCTCTTTGTGTATAAGCTCGACTACAAAATAATTTCACTTATAAGTGAAAATTCACAATTTGTGGATAACAAATTCACCTTCTGTATATCACAAAAGAAACACTAGACTCTTAAATTACACATTACCATAAGGGATCGCACATTTCAACCGAATTATGAAAGTGACTTAACTATATGTATATTGAATCAAATATTTGACGATTTTTTTGGTTGACATACATAACAGGTGTATCTTCAATTAACAGGTGCAATTATAGGAAAAATCATATAATAATAACTCCGAAAAAGATTGTATTCAAATTGTACTTAATTTAATGAATACGGAAAACGTTAATTTAACGAAATGAATGTTGGAATAATAGCCAAATTCGTGACAATCCAATTTGGATTTAATCCAGAAAAAAGGCAGAAAATTATAAGAAAAATTAATAAGGGCTTGATGTAACGATGACGTAAATCTCAAATGGAAAAACAAACAAGAACAAGCCAAAAAAAATACAAACAACCAAAGCAAAAATTATGCATTTTTTTTATTGTGTAATAAATTAATTTAAATAAATCTATTGTTAATTGTATTCAAATCATAGACTTAATGAATGAATGTTTGTTTTTAAAGAAAAAAGGCGAATTTTGATAATTATTAGATCATCTTTAAAAACAGGTAAATGACAACAATACAGAAACAAATTCTCACCTGTGCAAATCAGCGACATCAATTAAAATCTATATTAAAAGACAACTAACGAATAATTCAACATAATTTACAATTACTCTATTATAATACAAGTAATGAAGATTTATTAGAAAATTAGAACAATTAATTAATCATAATTATTCACAGAGTAATAAAAAAATCGACGTTAACAAACAAGCCTTTCGTGCCGTTATTGAAAAAATTCTACTGCAATGACAGCTACTAGCGCCAAGGTTAGATTTGGAATCTAGGGAATTTTCACGTTAAACCACTACCAACATAATTTAGGGAACGATTTATTTTTAAAATTAAGTACAATTTTTAATTTCTATTAATGCTAAATATTTATTTAGATAATACTATACTGTTTTTCTTAAATTATAATACATAAATTCGCCGAAAAAATCATTTTTGTTGAATTATCTCAAATTTGAATCTTACTCGATAGATGGCGTTATTAGAGATACTTTAGCATATAACAAGTGTTCCACCTAAATTGACCACCTAATAGAATTCGATGAAATATAATAATCGTGTATACAAATACTGATAAGAGATTACAAAAATTGTTTATCGTTGTGATTAAGACTGGTTTCATCTTTCTCGAAATTCATCGGTATATCGTTATAATATTTATACAAATCCGGTTCAATACCCCAATTCTTTTCCGGTGTAAACGTACTCATCAATTGATCATCACATTTATTATCATTATCTGGAATTGTTAAAAACAAATTATCATTATCATTATTATGATGTAAATTGATTATTTTAACATTATGATCATCATCATTTTTAATCGTATATGATTGTAATATCAAGATCTTGTCATTATTTGTTGTCGGTGTTTCAACAGTATTCTTGGTAGTTTCCACAATTACATTCTGGATACGTCGTGTCCGTTGCATGATTTGATGTGCTGATTGTTCATGCCGTTTCAAATGTGTTAAACGTTTATAATTTTTACCACAATTCGTACAAATATAGGGACGTTCATCTGAATGACTCTTCCTATGCCGTACCAATTCTGAGTTACGTTTAAACGATTTGTTACATTTCTCACAATGAAACTGTTTTTCCTTTAAAACGAACGTTGATAAAGTTAAAATAATAATAATAGAAAGAAATACGATACTTGTAAATGGTTGTAGGAGATGTGATCCTTTAAACTGGCCATATTATCGCATGTTTTACCGCAATATTCACATGTAAAATTGTTATTTTGACGAAAATGCAACGATGAATGCCGTAGAATATTACTTTTACTATACGTTTCATATTTGCAATATTGACATTTATAAGCTTCATGCGAATATTTATTGTGAACACGATGAATGTGCTGCTTCAAAACGTATTTTTTTGTAAAATGTTTATCGCATATCTTACAAACAATATCACTCAATTCCGGACTGCATTTCTCATGAAATATTGTACTACAATGTTTATAATATGCATAGAAAGAACTGAATGTTTTCTTACAGTATGTACAATTAACCGTACGTGAATCACCTGAAATTCAATTAAAATTCGATTAAAAACAGTGAACGTGATTGAAAATTAAATCAACCTGAATGTAAACGTAGATGTGCAACTAAACGATTTTCATTAGCGAAAGTTGCCCGACATTGTGAACAAACAAAACGTGGATGTAAACCTTCAATATCATGCCCTAATTGTTTATGTTTAATTATATTATCACGAGATGGAAACGTTTCATTACATGTATTGCATTTATAACGATCATGTTGCTGAAATAACAACCAAAAATAAAGCTTAATTCGATAAATAATTGAATTATTACAGTTAAATGTAGTAAATATTGGGAACGTCTCGAAAATTTCTCGTTACATCTCTGACATGTGAACAATTTTAAAAAATCGTGTTGTTTTTTGTGATTTTGATAAATCTCGATTGTCTCATTGATTTCACCACATTCTAAACATACAAATTTACCAGGAACATGCTGTCGCATATGATAAAATAAACTGCGACGTTTTATATAACTGTAATTTAAAAAAATAATTAAATTAATTGAATAATTAATTGAAATCGGCTACCTTTTCTCGCATGTATTACAACGGTGTGTGTGCCGTTCCAATTTTATTGAATGTTCCTCTAATAGATGTTTAATTAATTGTACACGTCTCGTTATTACTTTATCACAATACGTGCAATTATTCCGTTTATGGCCTTGTAGATGACTCTCTAGGGTGCGTTTTGTTGAGAATTTCTACAAAATTACACTTATATTAACACTGTTATCAAAAATAATCGTGTAAATGTACCTTGCTACATTGATTACATTTAAATTTATTAATTCGAATCTGTTTCGGTTTACAATAATGTAATGAATGCCATTTAAACGACACGTTTCCATTGAATGTTTTCCTGCATCGTAAACACGATAATGGAGCCTCAACGTGTGTTTCTAAATGTTTCAACATATTCGATTTCGATTTTTCACTAACATTACAAACTTTACATTTATATAATTGTTTCTTTTTTCTACGCTTAGTTTTTGTAATTTTATCATTTAGCAAGAGTTTACCACTACGTAATCGTCTCTTTAAATGGCATTTGACTGAACGTTGTTGTTTTCTTGGACCTGCTGTATTTGTTGTTGTTGTTTTGCTACAACTAGGCTCATTTTTGATACAATCCTGTATATAAGAGAAAGCTTCATTTTTATCAGTATCATCAAATTTATTAATCTCTCTTATAATGTTTGTAATCTAGAAAAAGGGGGCTTTTTCGTAAATTTTTTGGATTCTTTAAAAAAAAAATTTCAGACTTACTTGACTTTTAAAAGCGGATAAATTCTTCAGATTCTGACCGGGAATTCGTAAATGTCGCATTTTTTAAATGTTTTCAATTGATCTAAAGACGAAAATATTTTGTTGTTTTAATTATTAATGTATTTTTTGTAAATAAAAAATTTACATTAACTGTTAAAGTTAGGTTACATTTGACAGGTGTCAAACGTCATCAAGGTTGTTAATGCCATTTAGTTACATCTGTAGCTAAATGTAGCCCTTTATTCACCTACAATTATTTTTATCTGTTCTAATTTCAAATAAATATTAGTGACGTACTTTATTTAATTAGAAAAAGCTTATAATTGCTCACAAATCAAATATCAATTGATTTATAATCATTTCATGAGTTTTACAAGATATGCAATAAAGTAACCACGAGTGTAAGATGTGTTGCCTATAAAGCTAGAAACGTGACATTTTTCATAAGGTGCAAATGCTGTATTTCAAATTTATTGCCTACATTACACCTATAAATTGTCATTACTCAATACTTATTTAAAATGCAATAATAATTATCTATTATTGTTTAGATGTGATCTGGTGACAACTGTTTCTTTATTTTTTCTTCGTAAAACAGTTCCTTTGTGGAGCTTTTGACAAAATAAGCTACAAGCTTTAAAGGAACATTCTTATTTGTGAAAAGATAACAGTCTGATTTTAGTAATTCAAAATAGGAAGTAATTTTCAAGTAATTGACGGATAAAAAGGGTAATCTATTGTCTACAATTTGCTCTACAATGAATTGAAAGATCCTCTTCTTAATTTTAAGCTGAAGCTCCTGTAATTTTCAGAACATAAGATCTCTTAAATTGATCATGATATATTTCAAATTAATCTCTAAATGATGAAATTCTAAATTCTCCCTTTTTTATAGACGTTAACTTTGCACCATCAAAGATTTGTTTGTGACAAAATAGAAATGTAAGTACACTGAAAATTTGTGGATAATAAAAAAATGACGAAGGTCTCATTTTACAATCGAATAACTAACAAATAATTACAGATTCCCAACTATATATTTTGAATAATGGATGTTACCCTCTCGTTTCTATTATTATAAACCTATATATCATGAAATTTCAGTGTAATATCATTGGTGAATTAGCTTTATATAATTTTATAAAGACCGCCTCAAGTGAAACATGTTCTCAATGTAACAATGAAACCAAAACAGCCCTCCAGCTCTTATTACTGTCATTTTATATGAATGGCAACTTTTGATATGTTTGTCTGACCCTAAAATTTATCCATGCTCTTTAATCCGATGATTGTACAGTCTGTAACTAGTATCACTCGAATATTACAGTTGTTATATATATATTTTTTTGATCAATGTTAAGAAAGTTTTATACAACAATAAAAACGGTGTTAAATGGTGTGTTTTACATCTGTAATTATTACTGTAAGGATTTTATTCATGTAGTATATGGATGTGTTGGATTAGGAGTATGTATAAGGCAGGTAGTGCAACAATAATGCTAAAAGGGAAAAGCTGTTTTTATGGAAACAATTCGAAAACATTGAATTGTATTTCACGCTTCCTGCATACACCCTCCAATTAGTTTCATTTTCAGCTTCTCAATCCTCTCACACCTTTGAAGTTTCTCTAATTTCCCTTCCTCTCTCGCTCTCTATGATTTTGTGATTAAAACATGAATTAAATCCAATATTGAATTTAATGGAATGCTTATTGTCTCATAAATATTTGTAAATTTTCTTGTGGATTTTCGTTAGTTTGGATGATACGTTCACAACATTTAAGATGCCACGTATCTATCATTCAGATATTGGCGTGAATGTTCAATGTTAGGAATGCGATGGATGGTTAGGGTGGTTTACAATTTTCAATTCAAAGACGTCAACATCTTCTAATATAGCAATATGAAAAGGCCTCGTTGGGAATCCCAAGAATTACAACAATGGCGTTACCATCTTACACCTCCAAGTTAAATTTTCGAATAATATTCGTGGAAAATGAATTGCCAATACAATAGAAGAACCCGACCGCGTTATTAAAAAATATTTCATCTCTATTATACGATAATGATTAACTTATTAGAAAAATTGGTTGGTTCCGTTTTTTTTTTGTTTCGTTCTCCATCCTGTTGAAATGTAATAATAACGATATCCTGTTGGAAGAATGTCAATGACAATGCCATAAACAGTAAAGGCAAGAAGGAATAGAACGCAACATAAAGAGAAAGCTTGACAAACGAAATCTATGTTGTCTTTCTATACATATATGTATATGTATACTTAAATCTGTGTGTGTGTGTGTTTGTGTATATTTGTAAAATCACTAGAGTGTATAAATTGTGGAGGGTTGGGCGCGTGTTAAAACAATTTCCAAGGCACCTCTTTGATGCGGGAAAATAATTTGCCTCAAGTTAGAAGGAACATTTCACGGCCACTGGACATCTCTTTTCAAAGTTAAATGTGCGTGATACGCCTCTCGTTTCTTTGATAACGATGTTACTGATAGCAAGAAAAACGGTTTTGTCAAATGAATACTTAAGAAATACGTTGTTGTTTGATACCCTTAGGTTTTATCAAAATGACGATCTTAAAAATTCAAACAACGTTGAATATGAATATAAAGAAAACAGTAATCATTTAGTAGAATACAGTTAGACTTTAACTCGCATTTTTCCGCTTTAAATAATCGATAAATGTCCAGAATTTTTGCCAACACATTACCCTAATAGTTGTTGAGAACGTTCAAACCTGCGATTATACAATTTGGCCATTTTCACCAAACTAATGGAGCAATTCGAAAAATATTTTAAGGATTTGTAGAGTGATCCCCAGAAAACATTTGAGCAAATTAGTGTATCGGGAAGTCGGTGAAAAGGCTCGGTTTTCGAAAATTTGCTGCACACAAAATAACTAGGACTTGAAGATCTTTAACGCCGATTTTTTCGTTTTTCCTCCATTATATTCTGGAGCAAGTGGAAATGCAATGTAGAAAAGCGAAAAAACTCAATAATGTTGGAAGGTTTTCGCGTCAGTCGTAGTCGTTTAACGTGTGTAAGTAGTTTTCGAAAATCGTGAAATTGTTCAAAACGAGCGATTTTTCACAGATTTTCGATAAGCTACGAGGGTCTATTTTAGCTAGCACGTTCTCTGGGGACTATCCTGCAAATCCACAAGATATTGTTTGAATCGCTCTATTAATTTGATAGAAACGGCCAAGTTGTTTACTTCCAGATCTGACACCCTATACAGCAGAAATACTTCTAATGTAGTGATACTTTCAGCTAGAGCATCTCTTACCTTAATTAATTTAGAAATTATATGGGTTAGAGATAAGTTGATTCAAGAAATCTGCAGTTACTTGCTACAATAGTCTGATTTATAAACGAAAATCAGCTTAGATCCTTAGACAGAGGCGAGAAATGTCAGAATTATCGTGTAAAAATTTGGGCTCTACGTTATAATTTTGGTCGTTACACTTTTGTATTGCTTCGTTATAGTTTAAAATAATAATGATAGTGGTGGTGAAATCGAATTTTAATCTATTCAACAGTATAAGCATACAATTAATGTCAGTTTATAACATAAAATTAATTAAATTTCGAATAATTAGTTTAAAATTATTTCAATTCGTTTTATGATAACAACCAATCGAATATTTGAATACCATTAAATTTAACCATCAATTATAATTTTGGTTTTGTTGCTATTATTACGTGTGTCAGAGGAATATCGACTGAGATTCGTAAAAATCTTTATCAAAGTGACTGCCGTCAAGGCAGTATAAAAAAAATTAAGCCAAATTCAGTTTATTGATAAAAAAGTGCGCTCTTTAAATGCTGTTGGCATAAGATCGAAAGTGGCAGAATGTACATTTAAAATACTGTTTTGGTCAGAAATCGTTCATATTACTGTTGAGTTTTGTTGTATGGACATTGGAGGACCCTTAAACTGTGTAGGATGATGTTGTAGGAATCGTTTCGATTGTGAATAGGCCGTATCCCGAAACCTATACAAGTATCTCGTTATCCTCCTATACCTATAGTGTATTTGAAACCGATCTCTATTACTTTTATATAAATAAATATTATACCATAGAGATGTACGTTTTCAAATCTATTGAAATCCTGTTTGTATTGTATTCCATCTATTTATACCGTTATTAATAATAATACTCATATATTACAGATTATGATTCGTATCACTAATTATTAACTAAACGTTTACGATTGAGAAAATTTTGCAATAATAATAATAATAGTGATCATTGTGTAAAAAAGAAATAAAGAAATAGGGGGAGTTTATAACATAGAACGGTTAGCAAGCTTGACTTTATTTTTTTGTGATAGATTGGTATGGGGTAGCCGCCCCATTTATTTTATTGTTTTAAAGTGTGTAATCGAGTAATCTGTACAAAATAGGAGTACAATGAACAATGAACAATAATATAACACAAAATTGGACAAGAATTCAATAATACTAATACTAATAATAATAAGAATCATAATGAAAAAAAAAGTAGAAACGGTTTACACGAAGCAACGATGTATTATTCGTTTTTTTTTTTTAAAGTCTTGATCATGAGGTGGGCAGATTGTGAACGCTTTAGAATAATTTAAACAATGAAAAGAACCAGTGGGAGGTTTAAAGCACACATGCTGTGACAATACAGTGCCCTATTATATTATTATTATTATTCAATAGGGATCACTATATCAAAACGATTGCTACTGAAAAGGTACACTCGACTTGTATAAAGAATTTTCTTTAAAATAAATTTGAGAGACGGGAAAAACATACAACAAGTATAGAGAGAGATTCAATATAAATGTTAAAAGAATTGAATGAAACTTAATAAAACAGTAGTCTTCCGGTCGATGGGTAGGTATTTAAACAACGGACACGATAAAATTCCAAATTAATCCGTAAATATACACCACGTAGTTCACACTTTTACAACAATATAATGAATACAACAAAAAATTAAAAAAATAGAAAACTAAGAGAACGGTTTCAGATCCCTCAACAAGCAAAAACCACTTAATTGATCTCGTTATTTGTACATTATGGAATCCACTTCAACTATAGTATAATAATAAACGGGGCTTCGTTATTTTACACCAGTAATTTGTTTTCAACATTTTCATGTTTAAATATCCGTGAAAATGTATTGCATATTAAACAAATACAAATGGTAGCATATAGAAATTAAAAAGGAAAACAAATTAGGGACGAAGAAAAACAGATTGAACGTATCGCAATAATTAAAAAATGCACGTACCGTAATTCTGGAAAATACAGGGTCTTTCACGTAAATACGGTCAGTTGCAAGAACTTGAACGGCAACACCTAGGAGGTGGAAGCGCCTTTCTACAGTTTTTG
>JAZBGW010001903.1:0-11876 GCA_037464815.1 Mylabris variabilis | reverse complement strand
TGGTAAGAAACCGGCCGCTTCAATTACACCATACAGTACAACAACACCTGAACAACAACAAAATTCGAATCAATCCGAATCGACGACAAATAGCTTCAGTATTGCACCACCACAATTACAACAACAACAACAATCAGTACCACAACAGCAACAGTTACAACAACAATCACAACAACAACGAAGTGAACCATTTATGAATCAGAATTTTCAACAACAAAATTCGCAATTTTTCCAGCAACCTAATCATTTTCCACAAAATTTCCAAAATAATAGTACAAATTTTAACAATTTCAATCCGAAGAATAATTTTATAAATTTCCAACGAGAAAACGTGACAAATTTCAATCAACCGAATTTTATTAATAACATATCAGATAATTCACAATTTCCGCCGCCAAATCAAAATAATTATGGAAATTTCGATCAAAACAACAGCTACCATCAACAACAACAACAAAACTTTCAACAAAATTTTTGGGGACAACCACCACAATCTACTCAACAACAACAACCACATTCTAATGAATATTACAATTGTAATCCACCACCACAATATAATCCAGAATTTTTCAACAACAATTCAAATCAATCTTGGATTAAAAAAGAAGAATCAGTATTGAGTCCAATCAAATCAGAGAATAGTAATGATAGTAAACCAAAAATTAATATAATTAGTGATATTAAATTACCATCAGTGTTCAATTCGAATAATAATAATAATAATACAAATGATAAAAAGATTCAAATATTAAGTGATATCAAGATTGAACCGAAAATTGAAGAGATCGATGATAAAAATGATATAAAGTTAGAGATAAAAGATGAGAATAAAAAAGATGAAATTGATGATGATGTTAAATTAATTGAAACATCACCAACTATAATGAAAACAAAAGATACAAAAGAAGATACTGGTATACCATATGATTGGGCAATTGAATTATTAAAAGATTATGTACCTGGTTGTATTGAAAATTCAGCTAAAATGGAAATTTTATTTTGTATAATTAGTGAAAGTATAGCATTAGGTGATCGTTTATTAGTTTTTAGTCAATCATTAATTACATTAGATTTAATAGAACAATTTTTACAAATGAATTTAGTACCAGGTGATGTGATAAAATGGCAGAAAAACATCAGTTATTATCGTAAGTTTATACAATTTCTTTTAAATGTTTATATACTGGGTGATTCACCAAAAATTCTTATAGCAACTCCTATTATTTGGCCAGTGATTCGAAAAATATTTATAGGGTGGTACCTAGAGACCATTTTAGCAAAATTAGAACCCCGTAACTCATTTGGAAGTTGCTCAAAAGACGCTCGTTCTGGACAAGGTCGCGATTTTCAAAAACGAGAACAACACGCGAAACGACTAAGAATGACTCGTGGATCCTCCCAATCTTGATTTTTTTAGGTTTTCTCCATTGCATTCTAAAATGCGAAACTTTCCCACTTGTTTCAGAATAAAATGGGGGAAAAACAAAAAAAAAACAACGTTGGTAGGATTCTCGAGTTATTCTAAGTCGTTTTCGTGTTGAGTTCATTTTTGAAAATCGCGATATCGTCAGAAGCGAGCGTTTTTTGACCAACTTCCAAATGAGCTATAAGATTCAAATTTTGCTACAATGTTCTCCAAGGACCCTCCTATAAGTCCTTGAAGTATTTCTCGATTCGCTCAACAAATGATAGGAGTTTCTATAAGAACTTTCCGTTTTAAGTGAATCACCCAGTACATATATACAGAATATTTTTTTAAAGTGGTCAATTCTTATGAAACTCCTACTAGCCGGCGAGCGATTCAAAAAATATTTAATGGATTTGTAATTTTAAACTTTGTCAAAAATCGATCTTTCTTACGATATCACGATTTTCGAAGACGAACTAAACACGTAAGACAACTTAGAATGACTCTAGGATCCTCCCAACATTGTTTTCTTTCGTTTTTCTTAATTTTAATCTGGAATCGGTAGGAATGTTTCGCATTTATTCTAGAATGCAATGGAGGCAACCGAAAAAATCAACGTTGGGAGAGTCTTACTGTTAGAGTAATTTTAAGTAGTTTTGCATGTTCAGTTCGTTTTTGAAAATCGCGGCATAGTAAGAAGTGAGCGTTTTTTGACTAACTTTAAAATGAGTTATGAGATTCTAGGAAAGGGCAAGCTATAGCGCCGACTAAATATGGAAAATCTGTATTATTGGTCCTTAATCAATGGTAAAAGATTTACCCCCATCTTAGATAAAGAGAGACTAATTCAGTTGGAAGGAAAACGAAAAAAATCAATGTTGGCAGGGTCTACGAATCATTCTTAATCGTTTTGCGTACTTTGCTAGTTTTTTAAAATTGCGAAATTGTCAGAAATGATAGTTTTTGACTAACTTCCAAATGAGCTACAAGGTTCTAATTTTGCTAAAATAATCTACAGACACCTTCCTATAAATCATTGAAATATTTTTCAAATCGCTCACTAACTAATAGGAGTTTTATAAGAATTGACCACTTAAAAAAACACCCTGTATTTATTGGATGTATTTGTTAAAGGTTTGGACGGTTCAACTAGCGCTTTAGAACGCGAGAAATTGATAAATGAATTCAATTCGAATCCAAAAATTCATTTGTTTTTAGTATCAACAAGAGCCGGTTCTTTAGGTATAAATCTTATTGGTGCTAATCGTGTTGTCGTCTTGGATGCCTCATGGAATCCATGCCATGATACACAAGCCGTTTGTCGTGTCTATCGTTATGGTCAACGTAAACCATGTTTTGTTTATCGTTTAGTTGTTGATAATTGTCTTGAAAAGAAAATATATGATCGACAAATTAATAAACAAGGAATGTCCGATCGTGTTGTCGATGAATGTAATCCTGATGCACATTTAACAATGAAAGATGTAAATACATTATGTTGGGATGATAAAGTTGAAGAAGATAAAGAGAAAGATTGGTCACATGTTAGAGATAATTATATTGATGTTGTATTACAGAAAGTAATCGAGAAGCATGGTAGACGTTTAAATAAAGAACCATTTCAACATGAATCATTATTAGTTGATCGTAAAGAGAAACAATTATCACAACAAGAGAAACGTTTAGCTAAAAAAGGTTATGAACGTGAGAAACAAGCAGCTCGGCAACCAACATATAATATGATGGCAATGGGACGTGGTGGTCATCGTCCAGTTGCATCTGTACGTCCAATGCAACAAGGTACAGATAATCGTTCATCCCGTTGGATACCAGCTGAACATTGGCAACGTCAAGGTATGACAGCACAAGAAATGACATTACCATTAGATGTTGTTATACCAACAAATCAACCAGAAAAGGGTAATATTGTATTGAAAGCTGGCCAAAAAGTATTAGTATTAAAATCACCAAAAGGTGTTTATATGCAATTGGAAAGTGGTAAAATTGTTGCAATTAAAACAGCAATTAAAGTTAAAGGTAAAGCTGAAGATAATCATCCAGACCCGACGAAATTAATAAAACAACCAAATCTACCACCAACTACACTATCACAAATGAATATATCATCATCTATAACAACAACAACAACTACACCAACAACAAACACAACACAAACTGGTATTCGATTTAATAATCCATCATTACCAGTGATGCCACAGAAGAGGATTGTTAAACCTTTCCAACCGGGTATAACAAAAATGAATGTACGTAGTATAAGACAAACGGTACCAAATTTAGTAACAAGAATGCCATCGAATATACCACCGAAGAATATAAAGGAACGACCATTTACAATGGGTAGTGGTAGTGGTAATATTGACGATCAACAAAAAGATAGTGAAACAATACCGGGTAGTAGTAGTGATGAAGAACATACACAAGATCGGAATAAATTTAATACAAATTTAAATAAAAATAAATGTGATAATAATATAAATGAGAAGCGGTTACAAGTACAGAAAACATCAACTATAAGACAACAAAATCAATCAGAATTGAAACATCAATCAGTTTTACAGAAATTGGAACAAACTACTACATCAATGATGAATGATAGTAGACCTTTTCAGGTTTGTTTTTTTTCTTCATTAATTTATTATTTTATCCAACACCGTAATTCAATCGATTTTAGATCAGTAAAGTGCCCCATAACCCACTAGTGAGTTATGAATATAATGAATACAACTCGCTATTATTATTAGAAATTAATAATTTTATTGGAACAATTATTTCATATTAAGATTAACATTAATTATACTTGTCGCGATAGTTATAAAAGTATGCCAAGATCACTGCCACCTTAATTTCTTTTTTGCACTTTCGGGACTAAAGTGAGTACTTTAGTCTCTCCTAGCAGGGAAATAATGAATTTTATTTCCCTAAAATAAAGTAAAATAAATGTTTCCATGACAACAAAAGTCTAGGAAATGTCAAATTTTATTAATTTTATTAAAAATTAATAATTTATGTTAACATTAACATTATTACAATTGTATACATTTAATAATTTACTTTTTTCATCGTTATTTTGTAGAATATTATTATTTGAAGTAGATGCAGTTGCTTCGCTCTGAGAATTTTCTAAATCGGTAGCAAAAATCTTTTATATTAGGGTATGTTATGACAACATACTTTGTTTGGTACAATTACATACCTTTATGGATAAAAATGTATCACCTGGAACTTCCATAAAAAATTTATCAACGTCCTCTATAGTTAATATTTTTGCTTTTGTACATTTATAGCCATCATTTTTTCTTTTCAAAAATGCTATAAGCTTATGAAATGTATTAACATCAATATTATTTTTTAAATTAATAATCGTTTTCAACATTGAATAATGTGACCAAAGTGTCGAAGCGGCACATGATTTTGATGTTTCATTAAAAAATACTAACAGAGAATGTTCATTTACTTCTGCTTTTTCTCGCGGCACCGAGTCATGAATATTTTATACTGTTGTTCGTACAATTTTCTTGATTTTGAAGGCAAAATACCTTCTAAAGCTTCTTCAGCAGCCTTTTTTAAATTGAAATTTTCAAACATTGCTTACCTTTCTAAAATGACGATTTCACTAATCTTGTTTATTGATGTAGTAACCATGGTAAATTTGCAAATTTTTAATTTTCTAAATTTATTTTTTTTTAAACATTTCCGAAAGTACAAAAAATAGCGTATATACCTCGAGACTAAAGTGCTTTCTTTCGTCCCTCGAGTGGTTATTGCCCTCTAGACTTATGTACGCTCCCCGGGCAATAAACTTCCACTCTCGGGACGAAATGACGCGCTTTAGTCCCGAGGTATATATTTTACTATTACACCACTTGTCTCCATCCATGTGTTAAACTGCTGTAATTCTTTTTCGTACTTATTTTTCGATTTTTTCGGTATTAGATTTGTACACCTAGTTTAGCTGATTCTTTCATGGCTTTTGGTATTCAATTGAAAATTGTGAGCACAATGAAAAAACGCAAAAGAATTAGAAGAAAAAACAACTGAATTATTTATAAAAACAATAACAATCTCCATAGCAACCAAAAATCAAGCTGACCTGATCCTAATTTCTTGACTGTCATTTCATTTTATACTACATAGAAATATCGGAATTAATTAACCGCTTAGAATAATAAAAATGGTTTTATTCGGTGTTGGATAAAATATTGTATATAACTCGTGTGTTATAGGCAATATTTCACTCGAGAAAATTACTACACACGGCTGACGCCTCGTGAGTAATTTTTTTCTCTCGTGAATTATTTGCCCCATAACACACTAGTTGTATAAATAACTACAATTTGTTATTGATTTTAATCTGTGTAGGAAACTCTGGATAGCATAACAAATTCTTATAAAGATGATGGATTAGAAGATGACACATCGGTAACTTCATCTAATGATAATAAACCAACACAAAGTGATACTAGTGATCATAGTGATGAGGTTACTTATGTTTCGGAACAACCGCCATCACAAACAGCACCTGCACCACCACCACCACCACCACCAGTAGCAGTATCTTCACAATCATCCCAACCATATCCACCGCCACCACCACCTTCTACTCCTCAATCATCTGTAACTCCCCAACAGCCTGAACAAATAAAAACTGAAATTCCTACTGATTACACTTATAGTAATTATTATAATTATAGTATGCAACCATATCATGTTCCTCCTCCACCAGCATCAACACCAACAACAGCTCCACCATCTCATATACCACAAAATTACGGTTATCCTCATCAACCACCACCACCACCACCACCCTATGATCTAATGGGATACCCTCCACAGTCTGCTCAACAACCACCACCACATCCACCACCGCAGTATACTTACGGTTATCCTCAAGGATATCCACCGCCACCACCACAACCGCATTATCCTCCACCGCCGCCACCAAATCAAACAGGATACGATTATAATACAGCTCCACCGCCACCACCACCACCATTATATGGTGGTTATCAACATCCATATCCACCACCGCAACAGTATCCACCACCGCCGCCCACACAGGGTATGTACCCTGGTCCTCCTGCTGGTAATCCACCAGGAGCACCGCCGCCGCCACCACCTGTATATCCTGATTATCAGTATCCACAATCACAACCAACGACGTATTATGCTAATACTTAAAAAAGAAAAAGATATTTGTGTTATGTTTGTAGTGCAATTTATTGTTCTAATGTTGGGATGTGCAGAAAAACAGAATTGAGACTGATTCATTATAGTGATAATGTAATGATCTGTTATACAATTACGTCTCTCTCTCTCTCTCTCTCTTTATCTCTATAATTCCCTAATCTCTGAAACGTTGTACATTAATCGGATCAATTTGCATGTAAAATTTTTGAGTTTTCATCCATTTTCTAGGTAGAGCAGTAGAATGACTAAATATCTACCTAATGTGTAAGTTAAAATAAAAACAGAAACGATCTAAATGAATATTTTTGCTTAATAGTATTATCATATTGTTTATAATTATATTTTCATCATTTTTTTTTCTTTGTCTTGTAACAAGATAATTCTATTACGAAGAATGAACTGATATTTTATATATACTATATTGTTTGTCCGAATTTATTTAATTCACTATTTTATTTAGCTTTTATATAGTATATAACTTTGTATTAAATTATAATATAGCGCTCTTCTATTAGTTTCTTGTACATTTATCACCTTAATAATTTATCGGTAGTTGTAGAGATTCGAAAAGAGCGCGCACATTGACTGGTGGCGCTACTAGCGGTGACAAATTCAACTAGATTATAAAATTATTTCTATTATTTATTACGGTTTATTAATTACAGCAATTAATTTTGGCTGATTTTATTTTATCGAAAATGTTTGAGAAATTTGAAAGTTCTGTGTTTTATAAACGAAAGCGGATATGTAGAAAGAAATCTGTAACGATTGACGTTCGAACATAAATGAACCTGCTTGAGCGTCCATCGAACATAGATTTAGTATTTATATGGATAGCGCTTTCTTTCCCCAGTTTCGACTATAACGCCTAGCGTGTTAACCATTTAGGCAACACATTAACTATCCCATACGAAGATAGAGTGATGAAAATCTAAATATGTCCAATTCGCATGAAATTCCTATTGGTTGGCGGGCGATTCCAATAATATTTCAAGGATTTATATGGGGGTCCCCAGGGAACATTTAAGCAAAAGTCATCGGGAGGTCAGCGAAAAAAGGGCTTTTTTCGGCAATGTCGTATTTTTCATCAACCAGTTGTACACGAAAATTCACTCAGAATGACTCGAGGATCTTCGTAATTTTTTTGGTTTCGCCACTGTATCCTGAACAAATTGAGAGACATTGTTCTCGTAAATCGATCGTAAAAATTAAAATGTTAGTTATTCGCCTCGTCACCTACTTGCTGTTCTATTTTTATCCTATAGGGTCAGTGTGCTTTTGTTATTGCATCTGTTTAGTTGAGAAAAAATCCTTGACACTCGATACTATAAACAAATAAGATGTACGTGACGTCAACGACTTTCAGTTAAATGTAAGAAATCTGAAAAATTGTAATATCCACGTACGGTCATAGATTGGAAAAAAAGAATAATAGTGTAATAAGGATACTAACAATAATAATAATAATAATACTGAGAAAAAGATTAAGAATGGAACAAAAAGCAATGAAATTGATAATAAAAACCCCTGTTCATACTGTTTATTTAATTTAATAAAAAAAAAGACAAGCAATCATGGGCTATCGATACGTCATGTAAACATGCTTGAACATTCCAGAATTTCTCTAAGTTGTGTTTAATTGGTTTTCGTTAGGTTATCGAGATCGAAATTCAGTAATATTTTTTTGTTTTTTTCTTTCTTCAACAAAAATGCAGGTACCATTTGATACTAGTGCTTCTTTTACTGGTGTTGAAGCGCCACTGCCAATTCTAGAGTCCATATCAAAATATCCTAAGGAATTATCGTTTTACTGTACATGTTTTTTGAGGCTCTTGCTTATCAGTAAGAACGATAAGTCAGTGATGGTAGAAATGTTGGTTGCCTCACTATTTTGAAATAAAGCGCTATCTATAGATATACTAGATCTATGTGATTTAACTTTGTGTAACATAACCAAACTTTAAATTGTCAATTGCCATTTAAATCAATTTTTTTGTCTTCTATAATAATTAATAATCAATAATATAAATAAATTGAGTTTTAACAATAATGTCTCATGCACAATTCCTCGATGAATTAATCCGTGAATATTTACTATTTCGTGGTTTTGGTGCAACTGTAAAATCGTTTGATAATGAATTAAAAAGTGATAAAGAGAAAAGTTTTCGTGTTGATAAAATTATCGAACAAATTTTACAGTTTATATCGACTTATGATTTGAGTGCATTACGTGAATTTTGGGGACATTTAGACAATCATATGTTTAGTAAATTAGAAAGTCATTTTATACCCAGTGTTAAGAAATTAGAATATGCCGTTTTAAAAATGTATCTAATCAATAGTGTTTCGAATAATAAAACCGATAAAGTTACAGAGTTTTTCGTTAAATTAACACCAGAATTACAGAATCAACCGGAATGGAAAGATTGGTTCGGTAAGGTGATCATTTATTTCGAATTAAACAAATTGATTGTTTTATAATTTAAGTTTTACCGTATATTAAAAATCCTGAAGAGAATCCAACATTTTCGTTACATTTTACAAAACAGTGGCAAGACACGTTATTGGTTTCTCTACATAATTTCCTAGCCTCAATATTTCAGGTATTGTTCAACAGAAAACTGTACAATTTTTAGTATTTTCTGTATTTGTAGTATATGCCAACACCTGCATTGATGCATTTCGAGGAGGACGCAAACAAAATCGACAAATTAGAACAACGAAATGAATCATTAAAAAATCGTCTAGCGTTACTAATTGATCGTGGACCGGAAACAACAACCGTTACACCATACCAAGTTGAACCACCACCACATCTACTAGATGATTTCTACATAATCGCACAAGAAAACAATATAATTGATAGTCAAGCGAAAAGTTTAAAGAATTTGATACGTAATATGGGAACAGGATCTAGTCCGATATTGGGACGTAAAGAAAGCACAACCGGTGCAAAGAAACGTCTAAATTCAACATCGCGAATAACGAAATCTAGTCATCAAGATTCTTAAAAGCTCATTTATTTAGAATTAATTAAAAATTTAACAAATAAATAACAAATATAGACCTATATATAACGTGATTATATCTTTCTTATATCATGATTGTGCTGTGATTTATTGGTGAAATCACAGGAAATCAGTCAAAGTAAATGGGTTGATTGCAACTAACCCAACCTGAGTTCTTTGTTTTATAAATAAAAAAACGCATCTTGCTAGTGTTTCAAATCGAAAATTTCGATTAATAATGGCTCAACTTCAGCTGGATTTACATCCAAGTAAACGTTAATCAATTCTTCGTTAAACTTGTGTAATTCAGCGATTTTTTGTATTAACTTTAAAAAGGTCGATTTAGCCTCGCATCCAGGATAAATACTTTCAAGGTATCTTCGCAACAAATAATAATACGAATTCTGTAAAATACAATAGATTAATACCCATTGTTATTATTGAATAGATTTCTAATACTTGTTCTAATCTGATAACGTCTTGATGTACAACTTTGGGCCGATCTGGTGTGAATAATGTGATTGCACACAATATCAATACAATATTCTCATCGGACCTCCAACGTGGATCGAACGTTTTTATAAAACGTTCATGTTCTTGATACACATTACCTTTAGCCAATTTCAATATATCAACGTTTAAATTGAACGTTTCCTGTCTATGTGGTATTTTCCATGTTTGTTTTGTCGGATCATAATTCATTGCACTGCGTAATAACATAATTTCGGTGCAACCGCCTTTCAACAATGCCACCTGATCTTCCTGGCACATATTTTTGAAAGCATTGATTTTCTTTGCCATTTTGATTACACGACGTATTACAGTTGCTGTTAAATTAATAACATCAACCAATGCTTGATCGGTTTGTAATGATCCTTTTGATTTAGTCTAAAAAATATCGATTTATAAATAAATAAAAATTCATATTAAAATAAGAAAACTAATTATTAAAAATTAGTATACCGTATTATTACTACCAATTAGATTATTTAATTCATCATCTAATGGTGTTAATAGTGTCTTATTTGCTACAATTAATTCATTTAATTTAGCACGTTCAGCATCATTTAATTCACGTGAATTTGAATAACATTGTGGTATTGATGAATAAGCTTCAAATTCTAATTTGATCGCCTCGCATAGTATTGATTCAATTGAATTCGGTTCTATCGATATCCTACAAATTTCAAAAATAAAAATTGTTATAATTTTAGATATTCTATTTCTAAATTTAGAATTTAACATTTTCAAACTTTGTGAAACAAGTGCATACGTTGAAGTACGGATTTTAGCGAGTGTTTCAATTACAGGAGTCTCACAAAAGCAGTTTCTACTCAAGTTACACTATTTTTTCTACGATTAAACAGAAACTCATAAATTACTCCTTATATGACGCAATGAAATAAAATAAAATAAAAAAAAACAGTTATTGTAATTAATTAAAAACATTTTTTGTAATTAGTAAATTAATCATTTGACAGATTATGAATATCTTAGATGATATCGTCAACATCAGGTTACCATAGTAACAGATTGAGCATGACTGTTGCCATCAGTCGTACCACAATAAGATACCCTCATTTTTATTAACTGTTGGGTTAAAAATAGGGAATTTGTTTTCCTTATGTTGTATATAATTTTAACTTTGAATCAAAGACAGCTAAGTTTTCAATTGTTTTTTTTATCATCGTCATGTTTTAAAAACTACTTTTGTTTGCGTTTGTTGAGTGTCAGTATTGTCTACATTGTCTGTATTAAAATACTTCTTCATAAAATCGAAAATGAAGATTATAGGCTAACCATTCCACATGCAGAAATTCTACTTTCAACGTGTACATAAAAAAGAATTAGCAAGGTATTATAATATATATAAATAATCGAATTGTTTGCGTTAATTATAATCATTTTGTTTGTTACGTTGCAAAGAAAAAATAATATCTACACACAGCGGCGTCGCTATGAATTGAGCCGCCTGTGAGCAAAGGGCAATTTGGCTGCCACCCCCTTTTTTTGTTGAAACAAAGAAACTTTATAGAAAATTTATTGACAACAAACATATCGTACAAAAATCACTTATACCGGTAATTATACACTTAAGGCTAATAGAAAAGTGTTTTTTTTTTTCAAAAATTGTACCTTTAGTCCAAAATTTCAAGAATGAATGAGAAATTTTGTTTTATTTCAACTATCTGTTATTGCCTTAAATAAAATTTTGAAAATTTGCCGGTTTTGGTCCAAAATTTTGAGATTTT
>JAZBGW010001902.1:0-13382 GCA_037464815.1 Mylabris variabilis | reverse complement strand
TAATATTTGTCGGTTCTAAGAGGCTAGCTTGTTGAAAATATGTATATGCTTCATCGAAATTATTTAATGCAACAGCTAACAGACCTCTATCAACATATTCACGTAATTCACAATTATTGTTACTATTAGTAGTATTATTTGTAAGACGTAAATTCCTAGCTTCTTCAAAACATTGTTCAGCACCATGGATATCGCCGACTTGTAAATGTAAACGACCTAATGCTGAATACAACATATGCGATGGTGAACTGTCTCTACAATTTTAAAAGATTATAATTAAACTTTTATTAATTATTCACAAGAGGATAGACCATTTTATCTTAGTTTCAATAATTTTTTTGTTGTTGTTCTACGTATCTTTTCTTATCAATTTATGTAAATACATGCATTAAAATTAAAATTAATGAAAAACCGAGAAAATTAGAGCAAACTTGGAATTTTATATCTAATCTAAATTATTTGTTTGACTGATTTGTGAGATAAAAATAGGAATTTGGCGAACCTACAAACCACGAACCATCCCGGACCGTGTTGACACATTGGTTCGTGAAATGGCGAACCACTACGAAACTCAGACCAGCGAACCACAGACCGTGTAACTGCCCCTTTACAGTATTAATTGATTTAACTATTTTACGCACTTTTAATGAAATAGATTGACAAGAAGAATTATAAGAGAAGATATTAATCATGTACTCTGGTCTATCCTTCTCTTTAAATAATTCGTGATAAAAAATAAAATAAAATATAAAAACCTATGACATAGTTCCTCCATGGTAACCATTGCTAATTCATAATCTTTTAATGTTAACGCACAATTTACAATCGAATGCATGACACGTGTCTCACGTCCTTGCCATAAACGTATCGATTCATTACGATCACTTTCTGTAATTTCCATTGGACTACCATCCTCACATAAACCTTGCTTTAAATTATCCAACATCTATAATTTTTAAGTTTATTAACAAATAAATAATAATTTAAAGATACAGGATGTATCCTAGTGATGGGCCATTAAAAGTACAAGAAGTTCTAATTGATGGATGTTTCTGAAATTTAGTATATGTATACTAGATTCTAGAAGCATTCATCAATTTGACTTCTTGTACTTTTAATAGCCCATCACTAGGACACACCCTGTATAAATAATTGTATACTTGTTTTATTGTAGCTTTCATATTGTATAATCTTGTTAATGATTCTTTTGGTTTACCACAATGCATCGGTAATTCGCTTAATAATAAACGAAATGAAAATGAAGCTATCGAACCTGGACGGCTTCCGTACATTTCCGGATAAAACTAGAAATTCAATTATCGATTTTCTTTTTATAAATAATAAATAATAATAGTAATCCACCTGATAGAATACATCCGGTTTGTCTAATTGTCCAAATGGTTCAGCTTCAGATTGAGCAACAGTATATGCTTTCGTTTTAATTAATAATGCAATCCTTGTAAACCATAATTGTAATGAATGTGGTGAATGTTTACTAGGATGTCCCTGACGTCCTTTACCTTGTCCATAAATTGTTAATAATCTAGCTGTTAAATTGATTGCTGATCGATATGAACCAGCCTGTACTAATTCCCTTAAGCCACGTTCATCTTGTGTTACATCACTTTCTGTTAAAATATTACGTTGTGCTGCTTCCGCTTCACCTAAACATAATGTTACTGCTTCTATTACATTATCACCCTATAAAATTACAATTTTTTTAATTTATATAAAATTATTGATTGTTGGAGGTGATTACTAGGTCTTCTTCTAAAAGAACACCGGGCATTGTTAAGAGATCCCGTTCAGGAAAATAGGTACCAGGTGGTGATGTGGAGCATGCTATTAAACATTGCCTTGTACGTTCGCTTGGTATCCAAGCATCACGTCGACGGTCTATTTCTGAACCGGCTGCTACCCTTGGACAAAAGCCGTCCTAAAAATTGATCAAATGCTCTTTTAATTAGGAAAAATTAATTGGTATATGTAGAACAAATTACATCATTTGTCGACGTAATTCCTAGATCTGATATTAGACCATTATTTGCTACACTATGATTGTTGCCGATTAAATCGAAAAACGATGAAGTCGGATCTTTGGGTTGTGGTGGTGTTTCAGCGAATATCCGACAAACTTCTGGTTCATTTTCTACTGTTATTGTTGTTTTCTCTTGTTTACTACTAATTTGATTGTCATCTAGTTTCAAATTATCCAATTTCGTTGATGCTGTTTCAATAAGATCTTTTGTTGATGTAGATGCTGTTGGTGCTGATGTAAACTCTGTTGTTTGATATTCTTGATTACTGTGATTATCACGATTGATTTCCGTATCATCCGGTGTACCGAAGTATTGACTTAAGGACGGTGTTTGTTGATTTTCAGACATTTCGGGTGTTTTACGCCGAAATTTCTAACGAGCAATAGAAAAACAACACACAAATATTCAAAAATAGAACAAAATATTTTAGAATTAACTTGTTGACATTGACAACAATATAATATGACATAATGACATTTAATCTTGACGTTTGATTAATGTCGACTAATTGTAGACTCCCAATCAACCTCATCTCCCCAAAAATTAAATTAAAGTACAAATAATTCCTAAAAATAAGTACGCAGATCAGTTCTAATAATAGTTAGTACACGCAATTATTAATAATTTCACACAACTTAATTAGATAGTTAAATATTCATAAATTAATAATTCATTGCTGATCGTAAGGGTGCGTTCATAAATACTCACAAGAGTCGCATGGTTGCCAGATTTGCCAATTAACAAGCCAAATAACTTTGATCTCCAGTCGCCATTAAGAAACGTATGAACTAAGACGAAAAATTATAAGCATGCATTTGACCAATCTAGTATTGTCCTGTTTTGTTTTTCGCGCTCAAGATATTTAAGAAATTGATTACAGATCGTTTTCCAGGCATTTGACAGATAATAGTAAAAAACCTCAGCTCAAAACCAAATAAAAATTTCAAAAACTTTAGTACTTTGACAAATATAAATCAAATCTACTCCCATGTTCATTTTTACAACTAGAGAGAGCGATGACAATTATTAATTATTAGTCCACTCGTTAGTATCCGCTCTTCTAAGATGAAAGTTACTTGACAAAGACTATATTTAAATCTTTGAAAACATTCTCATCAAACCAGAATTTGTAACTTTGGAATTGCTTTTTAAAATAATATCATTTATAGGGTCTGTACTAGAATTTAGTGTTTTTTGACTAAAATTGTAAGTCAAGAGTTATTTTTCAAAAAATATATAATGGAATTTTCTATTCGTTATCTTACAATTTAGCGCTTTTTATTAAAATGTCAAAAACCACTAAATTCGGGACTAATCTTACAAATTTCAGTAAATCTACGGAAACTTCGATAAATCTGACATATTTGTTATCAACTCTTGCCCAATTTATGAACGCAATAATTTAATTGATTACCTTTAAAATCGGTTTTAAATCTATAAGAAAAGAATATTTGAAAGCTTAAATTACCGATATTTCGTTTTAATAAAGTTCATCATGAAAAATGAAAATACAACAAATGTGTTGAGATAGCTACATTTAATTATTTCTTAAGATCCAGTGTTGCCATTATAAGATAATTACATTAAAAATTAAAAATTTTGAAAATTTAAAATTTTCAAAAACAAAAAAGTGGACTTCTAGCACATTTCTTCGACTTTTCTACTATTTAACCATGCTACTATTTAATGATTTTATGGTATTGTTATTACTCAATAATAATTAAAAAATATTTTACCCATTTAAATCCGAAATGCCGTCTATTAGTTAGCACAAAACAATCCGGTTTCATTTTTATCAAATCGTTTTTCTATACGAACCGAATTTATTTGTACACACACTCTGGCGTTGTTCATTATTATGATCACATACAAATAAAATCGATTATTTAATGGGTTGTTGACCGAAATAGTTTCTATTTGTAAAGTGTACGCTTCCATTACCATGGGAAACCATTCATTTAAAAAATAACATTCAAACAAATTGGTAGAAATAAGCAGTGTTTATTTAAAGAAAAACAAAGGATCTAAATTGGCTTATTCAATATTACAGGATGTAATACGTAAAAATAACGTTATTTTCGCATTATACTTAAAATTTAGCATTCTAAGTACTTTTATAGGAATCGCCACTCCATATGCTGTAAAAATCAACATCTTTACCGGAATCTGATGATCGAACACTATAATAGGATTTAACGCTAAACATGCTTGAAGTGCTCTCTGTACGTGGTCGTGCTGACGATGATGGTGATGATTGTTCTACAATTACACCATTCTCATTATTATTTACAGTAGAATTCGTATTAATTACACTAATTTTGTTAGTTTGAGATTCACTAGCTACAAAAATTCAAATTTCATTGAAGAAAAATTTTAAAAAATCTCAATAACTTACGTATAGTTTTTAATTCATGTTCTGTCTTTGTAGCTTTACTTCTACAACAGCACATTTGCCAAAACATCTCTTTACGGAAATTATCACGTTTAGAGATTATATTTTTTTAAATATCTGTAAAAAAAAATAATAATACATTTGAATCCTGTAACAATTGTCTATCAGGTTGAAGGTGTTTATCTGTGATAAGAAATTGATAACAATACTCACATTTTTATCTACAAATTAATTTGAAACGAATAAATCATTGTTAAATTGAATTGTTGTATTTTTCCATTATTTAAACTACATGGTTCAGATTTTCCTATAGTTTTCTACTCTTTTCTCATTGATATCTTATTTTATTTATCAATATATAGCGTTATCAGAATTGATAAGCATTTTATTAGTCTTATCTGCCTTAATTCAATTACTTTTACTATTGAATTATTTTATATATGAAATAAAAGCTTTAATTATCCATGTTTTTAATACAATGATAATTATATTTATCACAAATTAGATGAACTTATTTCAAATTTCCCTCATAAATTTTTATGTTAAATTGGCTAATTGTCGCTCATTACAGTTTTTGTTAACAGATTGGCTACATTGAAGCTTGACATTTTTAGATTGAAAATTTGTAGGTTATGTTCTTATGTTTTCACGTGTGGTTAGAATTAAAACGTAAAAAATGAATTCTAGTGATTCAGAATTGAATGAAAGCGATATTGAGGTAGAATTGATTAAATTCACTAATTACTCTTACTAATCTTATTTTTTTTATTTGTTTAGTTACAAGAGGCTCTAGCTGAAGGTCGCCTGAAACCGGGTGTTAATCTGCCTGAAAAAGCCCCAAAAGAATACATTAATAATATTGTTCGTAGTGTTTAAAATAATTGAGTAAATGGTGATAATGTCAAGTTTATTATTGATTTTAGGCTGGTTTAAAACAGAAATTAACCGAACTCGAATTAAAATTACCATGGATTGAACGTTTAGATTGTATGAATGAACCGGCACCATTAGCACCAGAATTAGCATTACAACTGCATATAACTGAACAGAAACGTGAGAATCAATTGAAGAACAATAAGAAATTACCACAATTTGCACCTAGTGAAGATCCTGTTTTAAACGATTTCAAACGTGAAACAATGTTCTATCGACAAGCACAAGCGACAGTACTGGAAGCTATACCAAAATTAAAATCGTTGAATATACCAACAAAACGTCCCGATGATTATTTTGCTGAAATGGCAAAATCCGATGAACATATGCAAAAGATACGACAACATCTAATGCAAAAAGAACAACAACAACAACGTAGTGAGCGTGTTAAACAATTGCGACAACAACGTAAAGAGGGTAAATTATTACAAATCCAACAGAAATTAGAACGACAGAAAGAAAAGAAAGCAATGTTGGAACAAGTGAAGAAAGTACGAAAAGGACAATCAAAAGATTTAGATTTCTTAGACGGTCAAAAGAAGAATAATAATAATAAATCGAAGAAATCGATAGAGAAACGTAAAGTACGCGATAAAAAATTCGGTTTCGGTGGTAAGAAACGTGGCCAAAAACAGAATACACGTGAAAGTACCGCTGATTTCAGTGAATATCAACAGAAATCGAAGAATCGCGTTAAAAGCGGTAAAGTTGCAAAGAAACGACCTGGAAAGAATAGAAGGGCCAAGAGTCGGGCTAAAACACGGAAATAGAACAATTGAAATGTTTATAATAAAAATAATTGTAAAAACTTGAATTTGGATTTTTTTTTTACCATTGATACCTGTTGAACTACTGAAATTTATTGACAACACTGTTAATCAGCGTATTTCTAGGTTATTTCCCCGAACTCAAGGGGCTGAAATTCTAATTTTAGGCAGACTGGCCTTTTGGTGATTTAGCTAACGGATGTGGCAACACTGCCGCTAATGTCAAAATTTAACCAACAACTTTTCGACATGTCATTTAGAAAATCTGGAATTTAAGGAAATACACGTAATTCAAATAGTTCTGTGAAAATTCCAGTAATGTACTGAGTAATATTGGTGCGATATTTCAAATCATTCATAAATACATTTGATTAATATATGAGTATATAGTATATTATCAAAAAATTCATTGATAAGTAAGTTGAGGTTATGTTTCTCTCTTTTTTTTCATTCATGTATATCTAATTATAGAAATTAATTAAAATTTGTTTTTTCAGAGATGTCGGATTTCAGTGATTGGTTTCGCAGTGTCCCATTCTTCACCAGATACTGGTTAGGTTCAACAGTTGGTTTTACATTGTTGGGCCGTTTCGGTATTATAAGTCCAATAAATATGATTTTATTGTATGAACCATTAAAACGTTTCCAAATATGGAGACCAATAACGGCTGCACTATATTATCCATTAAGTCCAAATACCGGATTCCATTATTTAATCAATTTGTATTTTTTGTACACGTATTCGAGACGATTAGAAGAAGGTGTTTTTGCTGGTTCACCGGCAAGTTATTGTTATCTTCTCCTCTTTAATTGGATGTGTTGTGTTTTTATTGGACTACTTGCAGAAATTCCCGTAAGTTTCGTTTTTTTCTATCATTGAAAACAATTAGAATAATTTTGTAAAAATTGCAGCTCTTACTCGATCCGATGATTCTATCAGTTCTCTATGTCTGGTGTCAACTAAATAAAGAAACCATCGTGAATTTCTGGTTTGGTACACGATTCAAAGCAATGTACTTACCATGGGTTTTATTAGTATTTAATATGGTGATATCTGGTAATGGTCTATTGGAATTAGTTGGAATATTGGTTGGACATTTGTACTTTTTCTTAAAATTTAAATATCCACAAGAATTAGGCGGTCCTAGTCTATTAGAAACTCCAGCAATCTTGAAACAATATTTCCCCGATCAATTCGGTGGTGTACATGGTTTCGGTGTACCACCACAAAGACCTGCTACCACTGGTGGTGGTGGTGGTGGTAATAATCAAAGGGGTGGTTTCTTTCGTGGCGGACACAATTGGGGACCGGGACGTACCCTTAATGGTTAAATAAACGAATCGATGTTTCAATATTAACTACTACAAAATATTAGTTGTATTAATTTTGTTTATTTTTAAATTTAATCAGTTTATTAAAAATCTATCGGAAATGTTGGTGTATTTTTATTTCAGACAATTGGCAATATTGTTAGCCTTGACACGCCTGTCAATTCTGTCATACGTTTTTTGACGTTTGGTGAATACAAACGAAAACCATTCGGGATATTTAACAAAAATTGCGCAATTAATTCGTGTTGTTTTAATTATAATTTCAATTTAATTAATTTAGTATTACTCAATAGGTATGTTTATATAATTTACGTTTTTAATTAAAAGCCATTTTAACCTCAATTTCTTGATGTCGATTAGTATTGACTATGGAGAAGACGCATACGGCCGTTATTGAACAAGATTTACAGGAAGAGGGCCAATTCGTTGTCGATGATGTTAGTAAAATAATAAAGGACGCAATTGAATCTGTGATTGGTGGTAATGCGTATTCACAAAATAAAGTAAATGGCTGGACAACGGCAGTCGTTGAATGTTGTACATCAGAATTAACGAAATTAATGAAACCATATAAATATATCGTTACGTGTATTATAATGCAAAAGAATGGTGCTGGTTTACATACGGCCAGTTCATGTTATTGGGATAATAATACGGATGGCAGTTGTACTGTACGTTGGGAGAATAAAACAATGTTCTGTATTGTCTCTGTTTATGGTTTAGCAATTTAAAAAATTCTATTGAAAGAGAAGAAAAAAAAGTAATAATAATGATTAATAATAAGATAACGTGAAAATATTCCAATGTCTAGCCACATAATCACACAATTTAGATCAATTGATTTGCCTTATTATTGCAACTAATTAATTTATAATAATTAAATTATACAATGAGTTCATATTCTAGTGATTATTTTGTTACGTATTTATTTAATACAGATTTTTTTTTATTTCAGAATATGGTGTATTAATTATCCGCAACCAATTCCTAAAAGACTGAACTCACATTATCAACTTTCTTATTTAAAATTGAAATAGCTTTATTGCTCATTATATGTTTATTGTGCTGTTCTTTGAAACGGGAAATGATAAATTACTCGACGTTTTATACTTGACATTGAAAAAAGCCCAAATTAAAATGTTCTTATATCAGAAGAACGGTATTTTAAATAATCTAAGCAATCGCTTTCAAATCAGTATTGCCCTGTTTGAAATTAAGTCAAAGTGTATATATTTTTAAAACTTACAATAAAGAAAAGTATCATTAACTTCATTGTTTAAATCAGGGCCAGTGCTGATATGTTATATGTCCCTGTGCTGAGAATTATTTTGCGCCCCTTGCTAATTTATAATTTTATTATTAACACATTTTCTCACTTGTTAGATGTTTTAGGTTACCTTTTTGCCCTCTTAAATTGGCGCCCTTGTGTGGTGCACAATTTGCACATATGGATGCGTCGTTTATAGTTTAGGTATTCTAATTTCTCCCCACTAGATTCTTTAATTTTACTTTAAAAAATAGCAGGATTTGTTATATAAAAAAGAAAAAGGACACAAAATTGAATTTCGTAACTACAACTTGACAATTCTGTCAATTAAAACAGGTAGTTGACCCTTTTGTTCAGGGCTGTTTATGGTGTAAAGCGGCCAGGTGCTAAAATAAACAGAAATCTTGCCATTCCAGGTGGTTTTTGTTAGCAAAATTTTATTTCTCTCTTAAAATTGTGAGTCGACTATAGTTTTTTTTTAGATTTTTCCATAATTTAGAGCAGTAATGGAGCCGGCGCCGGAATTTAGGACAACTCTGGCCGAAGTCTGAATTATTTTTACGACTTTAGGGCCCGACTTTCGTCCCCAATTTAAGCTTGTATTGGCAAGGCTTTGGCTTAAATCAAGCTAACGGTAGGCTTACCCACATTTGGGTGCATGTGCAGTGTGCGTGTTTTGCTTGCCTTTATAAATTGTGACATTGTCAGAAACGAGCGTTCTTTGAATGATTTTCAAACGAGCTACGAGGTTCTAGTTTTGCTAAAGCAATCTCTAGATAGCCTCTTATAAATCCTTGAAATATTTTTTAAATCGTTCGCTAACTAATAGGAGTTTCATAAGAATTGACCACTTTGATCCTTTTCCATCTGCAAGTGCGCTTCCCTTTGGATTTATGTTTTCCTACAGAACAGTTACACGGTTGTTGTTATTACCTATCATTGTTACCTAAATCTCATATACAGCTAATACTAATCATAAGAGGAGGATTTGTTGGGTTTACATTATATTTACTCCTCTATTTCTCTAAATTGAGCCTAACCATATGCTACAATAATCGTAATAATAATCAAATATTTTAAACGATAATCAATTGATCAGTTTAGAGGGTCTGATGGAGATTTTATTGATGCCTATTATCTATGGCGCAAACTCATCTAAAATACACACACACTTCTACCCCCATACTGCCTACCCCCTGGAAGGATCCTGTAATATCCTTGTGAACGCTGCTATCCTTGACAGGAGAATAAAGCGCCGCCGCTACGTTTTGTTTTGATCCTACCACCACCACCACCTCCACCACAACGTAATCGCATATATTTCTGTACATGAATTTTCTACGAGCTCGACAAATTCCCGAAAAACAACAATTATTTTAGTCCGCATTTCGGATAGTTTATGTGTAGTTTGCGTGTATGGTGCGCGTGTGTGTGTATTTGTATAATCTACCATGTCTGTTTATAATTAAATTTAAATTTTCATTATGACTGAACGAATTCGAAGTAGTACAACGACAACGGGCTATCAATTTTCCAATACAAATAAAATGGAAAACGAATTGAGCCCTAGAAAGACGATGCTAGTATTGGTGATTGTTGTGGGCTGTTTTGCTGTATTATGGCCGAAGGTTTTCTATCCAATGTTGATGGGAACGGTGAATCAACACATCAAACCTAGCCCCATTGATAAAATGACCGGTAATTTTAATTATTTATCTATCTATCAATTTTACTCTATATTTTCTATTACTGTCATTCCTTTTGAATGTTGTTGCTCTATATTCAGGATGTTGCGATGTTATTTCCGAAACTGATATAAATACAATCAAAATTATGAACGAATTATGTGGAACAATAATCAAATCGAAAGAAGAGAAAGATCAGAAACGCTTAAATAATCGAGAGATTGTACAGATTTGCCGTGAAGAAGTCTTGGAGACTTGCGGTATTGATATTGCCGCCGTCCTCCAAGAGCAAGTACGTTTAGGGCAGAATATCAAGCAAATATTGGACGAAGTGCGCTCCTTAAATGGTTCATTGTGTTTAAAATATAATTACGGAATTGCACCGTGGCGTTTAGGTGTTCCGCATAGAATCACCATCAAAAATGATAACAGTAAGCCGCCAAAAAAGAACACGAGATATTTTCGATTAAATCTAACGCAATAATAATTGAAATGCTACTAACACCACGAAACGCTTTAATAAATTTCTAAATTTCCCATTAATTGTACCGAAAATTAATTGATGGATAATTATTGAAATTAATAATAAAATTTCCAGATATTCGGCAAGAACGGCCGCACCATCTCCGTTCCGAATTGATACATCCAGCATTTCGGGAACGTGGCCGTGCTATTCCACCCCAACCCCAACAATCACCGAAATCGACACCGACACGACCACCACCGCGTATCGTGGACGGGAGGGTGAGTTATTGAAATTTACCCGAAATGACCCCTGTATACACCATAGGCGCTAGAAATAGAAACATAGTAAAAATATCGGGTCCGCCTATCTATACTACTTGCATATTAAATAGAAAGGGATAGAAGGAACGTAGGTGGTCTAAAAATTGGAAACAATGGCTTCTATTACCACCCACCCTTAGTCCTTTGACCAAATAATGCAATTTCTTTTGTACGAAAGAGTTTGTCTACATAGACCTTCAAATTTTCTAGCTTAAAAGACAACAATAACCAGATGCTGAGGATTTGGTGTCTTTGTCACACGGTATCCCCTTTCTTCGTGAAACATATACCTGAAAGTGAATTAGACAAAGAAGGGACTACCCTTAAGATATTTATGCAAGTAATACAGACGGGCGGGACTAGTGTTTTTCCTACGTCTCTAAAAAACTAGCCCATAGTGTATAGAAATTTATTTTCGACGTCGATGATCCGTTTTCCAAGCTGAGCATAATTATTATGTTGGTAATCGTCCAAAATGTTATTTTTGAAACGACGAAAATTTTCTGTCGCTTCAACACAACTAACATGCACACACAAATTCGAAGGAAAACAATAAAATTATATTTTTGATTGAGATTGTTAATGATTTTTCTATGGGGACAAGGTGAGAATTCTAGATCAGGGTCGGGAGCGAGCAGTTTGATTTAATTTTTGTTTACTTCAAAGTCACTTTTCATATTGTTGTTGTTTTTGCAAAATTTTTGCCAAATTTCGATGACAATTATGAAATATATTGCTCACCTATATATCGGAATTCTTGTGTTATTTTCAATCCCTATAAAGTTGTTGGAAATAAATCATGACGTCTATTTTCTGTATGTTGGCACAAATCTATTTTTGGATATGTGAGCTTATCTGTTCAAATTTTTACACAATCTCCATCATTATTTTTACTATCTTTAATTTTGTATATTGTATGTTTATCATATATCTTTATGATCTTCGTTTGCGTAAATTTAGAGCGAATTCTTCATCACTGACGTATGGATCTTCTATTATTGTTATTAAAATCAGTATTTTGTTGGAAAAATGTCTATTTTTAAATTTGTACAAGCCAATTATAACCAAAATTTCCAAAATAGAATAATTTGTTTATAAACGTTATCAAATGTGAAATACGTCCGGTTATTTAAATTCATAATTTGGGAAAAAAGTAGGTTACTTTAGATGCCGTTTATGGATAAACGGTAATGAAAATTGAAAATCGGAAAAGCCACTTTTGTAGAGTGAACTTTGCTCTATCTGTTTATATAACTGCCAATTAAATTTATCAATTTTTACAAAGTGATTTTTGTGTTCCGCCAAAACTACTCGTTCGGTACAAAAACTTAATTTTTCCGGGTCCTTAGAAAATCCTGTCAATTATTTAAACACTTATGAAGCCACTGAGATGTAGAACTGCATTTAAAATCGAGTGCAACTATTACCACTTCGCTATCTCTTACCGTTTTCGAGTAATTTGTGTTCTACTGTCTTATAGAAATTGCATATAATTGGCTGCTTCAGTTCAAATGAACGTTGCTCTTAAAAAATCTTCATCTCTATCTTCTTAGTTCATTTAAAAGGGATAGCAATGCGAATGGCTTTTAAATGGAAAGTTAATAAAAATGTAAAATAGGTCGTAGTTATTGATTGGATTAAAAATATTAACCTTAATCTGGTTAATGGGTTATGTACATAAATTCTTAATTTTGTTGATGTAATCGATACATTAGGAAATTTTATCAATCAATTTTATGTAACAGATTAGCTTAGGACAACTTATAGCGTACGGTATCACTGACGTCACTGCCTAGAACTATCATACAAGTGAGCGATCTACAAATCTCTCTATAGAATTATGTGTTTATTCGATGATCTTATAACACTAGAATCATCCAACGTAGTTAATAAAGTAAGAATCACGAACAACAATTAAGCGGTCTACTGTTGCTGATATTTAACCTTTCTACCTTTAACAGGCGGAACATGTGGGTTGGAGTTGTTGTAAAATTACATGAATAACAAACAAAGAAACAGTACCTGGGAGACCGAGCTTCACTCGACCCATTGGAACGTTTACTTTTTTTTAACCATGATTCAAAAGCACACAAAAACTACCAAAAGTTATACAAGATCTAGAAAGAAAGATGTTTTGCAATTAATAAAAAATTAGTAGGTAATAACTAATAAATGTAGGAA
>JAZBGW010001901.1:0-11740 GCA_037464815.1 Mylabris variabilis | reverse complement strand
CATAAACACTTCCATTTAAAATAATGTATTGTTTTTTTCTGCTTTGGTCGCATCGCTGCTCTTATCGTTTATCACAGCTCCAACATAATTGCGGCCTTAGGAAATTCCAACATAAAATGCAAGACAATACACGACTTACCCTAATAGCAACATTTCGGGCGATTTTTTTTCGAAAACAAGGAAAAATTAAGGAACGAACGTATCACGTTCATATGCAGTTTCACAAAATATCCTAATACAGTGCTTTTTGAACCAATCTAGTGGAAAATTCTAAAATAGATTTTCATTTATCGAATTTCCCGAACAGTTACGGTAGCGAGCTCATTGTTTAATTGTTCCTTGGGTGTTCTAATGGGAATCCTTGAGCGCTAATTTCGACATATGTATCCATAAGCAACGGTGACCGCTAGGGGGGGGTCCGATACGTGGTGGAACACCCTGTATACATCCATTTTTTATCAAAATTAATTAAATTTTTTCTCAAAGAAAATATCGTGGGACCCTGTATAGAAGTTATCTTGGGTCAGTGACCAGCTTGCATAATTTCAACACGTTTCAATTGATGAAAGAATGATAGAATGATGGAAAAAAAAGTGAAAAGCATTTACTATTGTTTTCTGAATTATTGTAATAGTGCTAATTTGTTTTTGTTGTTTTTTTTTTACGTAGAAATGTCGACATTATTGAAATGGGCCCAAAACACACAAGGTAAATTGAATAATAAAAATAGCAATAGTACAAATGGTGAACGTAAATGGATACATCCACCTGAAGCATTACAAAAAGGTCATATTGCATATTTAGTAAAATTTTTGGGTAATACAGTTGTTGATCAACCAAAAGGTATTGAAGTTGTTAAAGAAGGTATTAGAAAATTGCGTTTTACACAACAACTACGTAAAAGTGAAACTGGTGCCAAAACACGTAAAGTTGAATTAACAATAAGTATAGACGGTGTTGCTATACAAGAACCACGTACACATGTTATATTACATCAATTCCCATTACATAGGATATCCTATTGTGCTGATGATAAAGGTGAGAAGAAATTCTTCTCATTTATTGCGAAGCAACCAAATCAAGGTAATCGACTGTTTTTATAAAAATATAGGGGAGAGCGGGGCAAGCTAAGCATAGTAACAAAAACAATAACTGTAAAATTGAGTACCTAGGGCGTATTGTGATGAACGTTATAATTTTCCGAACGTGTGCGGAAAAGCACAAAAGTCTCAATATATCATAAATCTTAGAAAAGTTACGTTATTGTGTTATTGCTCTCTATGTCGATCTTACCCCACTCTCCCCTACTATTGAAAAAAAAACTTAATCAATCAATTTTTATCTTTTTCAATAGTCGATAATGATGCCGAAGAGAAACACGAATGTTTCGTATTTATCTCGGATAAATTAGCTGAAGAGATTACGTTAACAATAGGACAAGCTTTCGAATTAGCTTACAAACGTTTCCTGGAAACATCTGGCAAAGATTTAGAATCTCAACGTAGGGCTATGATAACACAACAGAAAATCAAACGATTAGAACAAGAGAATAATATTTATAAACAACGATTATTGGAGATTTCACAATTCAATCATATTAAAACAGAATTAGATCATTATTTAAGAAAGAATGAGATTAAGAATATCCTAGAAATACCATCGAATATTACTACTAATAATAATATTAATAATAATAATAATAATAACAATAAAACAAATGGAATTGATCAAGTTAATGGTGGTACAACAAAGAGTTTATTAGATTTTAATTCGGATACAACAAATGGTAACGCACCACCGATACCGCCACGCGCCTTTGAGAATACACCAGTAGTCGGTACGAAATTAGAGGGGCTATTGTTGAATGAATTTCTCGAACAAGATAATGATTTTGATCCGAGATCATTTGAGAATGAACATTCAACAAATGGAATACAACAACCACCGATGAGTAAGTTTGTTAATAATTTACTTAACATTGAAAAAAATTCGGATTTTTTTTTTGGCTATAGTTGCTCCACCACCGAAAACAGCAAAACGAACAAATCTTAATTTGAATCATGACAATACAAGGAGTACTGTTGGTGAAGATTTGTTCGGTGCAGGACCGTTTACACCACAGAATTCGACAAGTCCAACTACAACTAATGGGAATATTTTTGATCCATTCGAAATGGGTGATTTTAATTCAGTTGCTACATCACAAGATATTGAAAATGCCATTGGTTTACTTGATAAACGTATTAAAGAAATGAAGGTAAGCTTTTAATATTTAGATACAATAGAGGCGGCAGAAATAGAAACATAGGAAAAACATCGGTTTCGCCCATCTATACTGCTTACATATTAGTTAAAAAGAGATAGAGGAGAAAGTAAACGATGGCGGCTATTACCACCTACCCTTAGTCCTATGACCAAACAAAGCAATTTCTTTTGTATGAAAGAATCTGCTTGTATTGATTTTCCAAGAAAAGATTCAATAAGGCATTTACAGGGTAATAGAAATAATAAATATCCTGAGGATAGTTCCTTCCTTTTCTGGGGGATGTTCCACGAAATAAAGGGGATACCGTGCGACAAAGATACCAAATCCTCATCATCTGGTTATTATTGTCTTTTAAACTAAAAATTTTGAAAGTCGATGAAGCAGTTTCTTTCTTACAACAGAAACCGCTTTGTTTGGTCAAAGGACTAAGGATGGGTGGTAATAACTGCCATCGTTTTCAATTTTTTTTATCTCTTTCTAGCTAATATGTAAGTAGTATAGATGGACGCAACCGCTGTTTTTTTTTATGTTTCTATTTCTGCCGCCTCTACTGTATAAGAAATTATTGATGTTTGATTTTTTTCAGACCGGGTTTAGTCGTGGAATTAGTTTTGGAAATGATGATTTCTCATTGGAAAGCTTAGATCCATTAAAGAATTAATAAAACAATAATCTCTATCAAGTATTTTATTATTAATATTATTATTATTATTGTCCTTTGTAATTGTCATATTGGCAAAGATTACGTGATCATTATCGAATATTTCTAAATAATGAATAATTTTGAATTTAGGCTGTATTTTGTTTAAATATTAAGGAAAATTTGTATATTTGGATATAAATATCTATAATTGTTAAATTAAATGTATGAGATTTCTATATTTTTGAAATACATTAATATTATTGGTACTATAACTGTCTATGTATTTTTTTGTCACCATTATTTATAGTTTTAATCTGTCAGATGTCAGTTCTTCCAAATTCCCCGTAAAATGTTCGGATTAATTTTTATATTACTCTCATTATTATCGTTCAATGGTCGTCAGGTATTTGTTTCGTATTATCAAAATTTATGATGTTTCCCTAAAAGCAGATTCATTATTATCAGGACGATTGTGGTGTTTATGAATTTTTCTTCTCACCAGCTCCTGGTTCGATAAAATATCCGTTTGGTGATGAATTTTTGAGCGTTGACATACAACAACATTATATACAAGAAGTCTTCCGTCCAATTAATCTACCACCAAGGGTAATTTTTAGATTTTTCGATATCAAAAAGCCCCAATTAATCGAGAAAGAATCTCTTTAGAAATGTTGCATTGATTGTTTGCCGCCAAAACCGGTAGAACGAATTGAAGAACCAGTGTTATATAGTGATGAGCTTTGTAGAAGATGTGATATTAAAACCAATCATAATGCCTCAGCTTTTATTGTCAAATGTTATATGTGCCAAACTGTGGATCAGTCTCAAGTAATAAATATTTTAAGACAAATCAATTAATATTAAAAAATGGATATTTTTTAGGCTCCAAAGAGTGAGAGTGATACTTATTTGGTGGATTACTTACAAATTACTAATTACACAATCGATAATAGTTGAGAAAATCGATAAAATCAGCGAATCTGGTTACTAATTTTCAGTTTAAGAGAAGGCGGGAAATTTTCAAATTTCCTTCATAGGGAATTTTGATTTATACCAAACAATGCCAAACTTACCGATTTATAATTTAATCTATTGTTTAAATTGCTGATTTTAATAGAAATCAGATTACATATTTCGATAATTTCCAAATTTCTAGTTACGACACTAGAATTGAAATTGAATAATTGAAGATATTCTATGAATAAAATCAATTCTGTGATTTACCAAGATAGTGGGTGATGTGGCAACATAAGATCAAGTCCTGTGTTTATTAGTATCTTAAAATTTTGATTTTTGTTTGTTGACATCGACTTTAAAATCACTTTTCACTTTTCACTATTTTTGAACTGTTTTCCACATAATTCTGTTAAATATAATTGAATTAAATCTTGTTTAATTATCTTAAATTAAATTAAACTATCGTGTGTTGGAGGCTTTGTAATTTGCGAAACCAGCAGAGGATACTTGTAAGTATATCATTTTTTGTTACTGGAATTGTTATTATTTTAAATTTTCATCAAATAAGATGAGTAAATGGTGAATTTTTTCGGAAAAATAGTGTTTTTCGATTTTCATTCGATAATCAAGTAGGTTCTGTAAATGACACATTGTTGCGTAACTGTTGTTTTTTAAGGTTATGTCAAATAATCTTGCAACGGTTCGCGTGTTGACGTGAATAATTACAATAATTACAAATTTAAATAAATGAAATTAATTAAATAAATCTATTAGAAGGTAAGTTAATCAATATTTAATTAATTGTAATTGATAATAAATTATTAGAATTGTAAAAGACTTGACGGTGGCAAGAGGCAAAAATGTGGTTAAGAAATCTAACACAATTGAAGAAATTCCAATTATTACGAACATATTCAACACAAACAAGATCAAAGAAATTTTTAACAGAAGCCTCAGTTGCCGATTTGCCTCAATTGAAAGTTGGTAAAAAGGTCCATGGATTTGAGGTTGTGAAAATTGAAGAGATACCAGAATTTCGTGTAATTGCCGTACAATTAATACATGAACAAACAAAAGCTGAATACCTACATTTATATCGTAACGATACGAATAATGTATTTTCGGTCGGTTTTCGGACAACACCATTGGACAGTACAGGTTTACCACATATTCTAGAACATACTGTATTGTGTGGTTCGAAATTGTATCCTGTACGTGATCCATTCTTTAAAATGTTGAATCGTTCATTAGCTACATTTATGAATGCATTAACCGGCTCAGATTACACATTGTATCCATTTAGTACACAAAATTTGATTGATTATCAAAATCTACAAAAGGTTTATCTAGATGCGGTGTTTCAACCGAATTTAAAAGAATTGGATTTTATGCAAGAAGGTTGGCGTTTAGAAAATGTCAATTTAAATAATCCAAAATCACAATTGATAATAAAAGGTGTTGTGTATAATGAGATGAAAGGTGCATTCTCAGAAAATGATACTATTTTATCGCAGAAGATACAAAATTTTATATTACCAGATCATACTTATGGTTTTATATCAGGTGGTGATCCAATGGAAATACCAAATTTAACATGGGATGATTTGAAGAATTTCCATAAATTATATTATCACCCAAGTAATTCACGTTTCTACTCATACGGTAATTTTCCATTATTACCGTCATTGAAATTTATAAATGAACAATATCTATCACAATTCGATTATTTAGAACCGAAACATAGTTTTGTACCGAAACAGGAACGTTGGTTAGAAGCAAAACAAGAACATATTAATTGTCGTTTTGATAATGTGGTGGGTGAACCTATAGAGAAACAAAATACAATCTCTATATCATTATTATTAACAGATATAGTCAATATTTATGATACATTTCTAATGCAATTCATTACTGAATTATTAATAAAAGGTCCAAATTCACCATTTTATAAATCAATGATTGAACCGAATATATCTGGTGGTTTTACACAATCAACTGGTTATGATGCACAGCCACGTGATAGTATTTTTACAATTGGTTTACAAGGCTTAGAGAAAGAACAATTCTTTGATATTGTTAAGATATTTGATGCAACTATAGATGATGTAATTAAGAATGGTTTTGATATGAAACATATAGAATCAGTTCTACATCGTTATGAATTAGATATTAAACATGAAACATCAAATTTCGGTTTGAATTTATTATTTGGTTTAACACCAGTATGGAATCATAATGGTGATGTTTTTGTTGCTTTACATATTAATCAATTAATTGAACAATTGAAGAATGAATTGAAGAAAGATCCAAATTATTTACAAAAAATTGTTGAGCAACAATTCAAAAAGAATAAACATCGTTTAATATTAACAATGTCACCGGATGCAAAGTATGAAAAGAAACAATTAGAATTGGAGAAACAATTAATTAAAGAGAAAACGAAGAATTTGAAGAGTGAAGATAAAGAATTGATCTATCAGAAATGTTTACAATTACAAGAGGAACAAAATCAACCACAAAACAATGATTTATTACCAACATTAACAATGAATGATATTAATAAAGAAATCGAACGTATACCAATAAGTCATGAGAAAATCAATGATATACCATTGCAATTAAATGAAGTTAACAGTAACGGTATAATCTATTTTAAAGGTTTATTAAATACAAACCAATTATCACAAGAACAACAAATGTTATTACCATTATTCTGTAATATTATAACAAAACTAGGTACAAAAGAGATGAATTATCTTGATTTCGATAGTTTAATGAATCGTAAAACATCTGGTTTAAATCTACAACCATATATTATAGAGAATTTACATGAATTACATCAATACGAACCAAATGTATTGATAACAAGTTATTGTTTAGAAAAGAATATTGATATAATGTGGGAATTATGGTCGCAAATATTCAATATTAATCAATTAAATAATATTGATAGATTTCGTATGTTAATACAATTGTATATGTCAAATTTAACACATGGCTTAGCTGATTCAGGACATATTTATTCAATGCAAGTTGCAGCTAGTTTAGTATCTGGTTCATCATATCAAAAAGAATTATTAAGTGGTCTACAACATATATCTTATATGAAACATTTAATGAATACAACCAATTATCAAGCGATCTTGGATGAAGTTGTTAATATTGCTACGATATTATTCAAGAAGGAAAATTTAAGGTTTGTAAATAACATTTATACAGTTAAGGCGCTTTAAATAGGGGAAAACAACAGTTGTCGATTTTATAACCTGATCATAAGCTAAAAGTGTTCGTATAGAGAACTACAGGGTGTAATCGAAATCCCTGACAATCTTCAAACCACGTATATAGCTCGAAAAATTGAGCCGATTTTTATAATATATTAAGGGGTCGATAGGGCTCTGTTTTCGACAAAAAAGGGGGTTAAAATTTCGCCAAGATTTTTAGAGCTACTGGATTCCAAGTAATGTTATTGATAAATAATCGTGCCGCTCGAAAATGTCGAACACCTACAGATCAGTGGCGTAACTACACCCCCGCTAGCCCCCGCAAGGCGGGGGGGCCGATAGATATAGGGGGCCCGGTAGAAAAACGTTAAGAGAGGATCTATGCATTAATTTTCTGAAAAACGTACCACAAAGAAATTTTCGGGACACTACTTTATGGGGCCCCTTGCAATGGACCCGTGACTTGGTTGAAAGTGAAATTTAAGAACGAATTTGCATAGTCCTCCAACTCTATTAAATCATAGTTGATGGTTTAATGGGGGCCCGGTTGACGCAACTTGCAGGGGGGCCCAAAATTTACAGTTATGCCACTGCTACAGATTCGAATTAGTGAAGACGCAGTCTCGATTCGAGAACTGCCAAACATTTATAATAATGTGCAACGTTCCCTGCTACGCATTTTGAACAATTTTTGTAGTCTTTTTTTGTATCACTTACCTTATTATTATAGCTTTTAATCAAATGTGTTGCATGTATGTTCAATAAGTAAGTTAGTAAGACGTTCGTGGGCAGTTCTTATCAACTCTCGACAACAACATTGCAGTAGGTTAGTAAAAAAACTAGCACCATTAAATAGTGGTTCAAAATTTGTCCAATTTTAGTATTTTTTTTTCTCTCTTCGACCCTTCAAAATATGTTTATTGCACACTATTACGCATAGGGATAGTGAGGTTTGAATATTGTCAGGGATTTCGATTACACCCTGTATAAGAGTTGGTAGTAATAATTACACATTTTTACCCAATATTCTTTTAACCCATTTGCATATCGTATGAATCGGTTTTTCTAAGTTGATCTAAAATAATCCACAGCACGGTCATCTTTGATCAGCTTAAAAAATTTCATCTCTATCTCTCCTATTGATATACAGGATGTTTTTTTTTTAAAGTGGTCAATTCTGATGGAACTCCTACTAGTTGGCGAGCGATTCGAAAAATATTTCAAAGATTTGTAGGGTAGTCCTTGGAGAGTACTTTACCAAAATTAGAACCTCGTAGCTCATTTCGAAGTTGGTCAAAAAACGATCGTTTTGAACAATGTCTCAATTTTAGAAAATGAGCAAAGCACGCAAAATGACTCGTAGACCCGCCCAATAGTGATTTTTTTGTTTTTCTCCATTGCATTTTAGAGAAAATGCAAAAGATTTCCGCCTGTTCCAGAATGCATTGGGAAAAAAATGGAAAAAATCAATGTTGGGAGGATTCCAAGTCGTTTTGCGTGCTTTGCTCGTTTTTGAAAATTGCGAAATTGTCAGAAACAAGCGTGTTTTTTTACCCAAGTTATAGATGAGCTACGAGGTTGTAATTTTGCTAAAATAGTCTCCAGGGCCCCCCTACAAGTTCTTGAAATGTTTTTCGAATCGCTCGCCAACTAATAGGAGTTTCATAAGAATTGATTATTTTTTAAGAAAACACTCTGTATGCCTTATCAGTAAAGTACACGTCATTTGTTCGTTTTTTTTTTAAATATTTTTGAAAAATTGTTTTCTTCAATAACTAGACAGGGGTTTTCATTCGGAACTACCTAGTTTTTATTTCCACTCCTATTAATTGGCGAGAGATTCACAATATATTTCGAGGATTATAAAGTAATCCCTAGACAACGACTTGGGGTGACTCTAGGATCCTCTCAACATTGTTTTCCCCCCAGGTTTTCTCCATTTTATTCTGAAATAGGTGGAGATGTTTTGTATTTTTTGTAGAATGCAACGGAGAAAAATAAAAAAAATCAATGTTGGGGCTTTTGAATCATTAATGGTTTTGCTTGCCTAGCTCGTTTTTAAAAATCGCTACTTTGTTCGAAACGAGTGTTTTTTGACCGACTTCCAAATAAGCTACGAGGTTCTAATTTTAATAAAATATTCTTGAAGGGCTACCCTATAATTGAAATATTTTTCGAATCGCTCGTCAATTAATAGAAATTTGCCATAAGAAGTAGGTAGTCTCGGATTAAAAACTGCGTATATTTTGTACTCTTAAAATAATTCTAATAGTTCTAAGGGGAATTTCATTTGTGGGAGAGTTTTAATCATCGACATCCATTGTTATTTCTAATTTGTTTCTTCAATCAAAGTTATCACTAATTGGATGAATTATTTCCGAGTTATATAAACACTAGGACTTTGGTGGTTAAATTTAGAAGGGAGAAGGTAAAACTAATATTGTCTCAAATATGTTTATAGAACAGACAGGGTTTATTGAACTATTTTCAGTAAAGTCTCGATCTAAAATAGTTTATTTAAATCCAAAAAAGAGAGAATCAATTTTTTTTTAAATTAATATTAATTGTTTTTTCTTTTTGTTTTTCGAAACAGATGTGCTTTGAATTTATCATCAGAGAGTCAGAGTAAAGCATTGAAGACATTTGAGAATTTTAGTAAAGATATACCAAAATCATCAACAACAGATCTACCAATTGATGAGACTTATGTTGAAGGCAAAATATTTTCATCTATGAATGGTGTAATTTGCCAACATCATGTATTAAATGTACCGGTATATTACTGTAGTAAAGCAATATTAACATCACCATATGATACAAAAGATTTTGCTGTATTACGTGTATTAGCACGTTTATTATCATCAAAATATTTACATCCGGAATTACGTGAAAAGAATGGTGCCTACGGTGGTGGTGCACGTTTAACACAAGATGGTGTATTTACATTTTATAGTTATCGTGATCCACGTCATCTAGAAACCTTAGATATATTTGATAATTCATCAAAATGGCTACTTGATGAATCAGATAAAATTACAGAACAAGAGATTTTAGAAGCCAAATTAGGTGTATTTCAAAGTGTTGATGCACCAATACCACCAAGTAATAAAGGCTGTCAAGAATTTTTACAAAAATTAACACCAGAACTTCTACAACAACATCGTTTGAATCTAATGAATGTTGATTTAGAACAATTGAAAACAATCGGCATTAAATATTTAGATAATGATGATTATATTCTAAACGGGAAAGTAATATTAGGGCCTAATATTGAGAAAATGGATACCAGTAATCGTCCTAATGAATTATGGACTGTTGTGAACGACTGAACTATTATTAATATTATTATTACTTGTTGTGTACTTTAATAAAATTTAATAAATTCTCTTAAATATTACAAGTTCCATTAATTTTGACTAGAAAAAAAAGGTAATTTTTATGATTTTCCAGTATTAATAATGTCTCTTCCGGAAAAATTCGAATCCATCCAACAATATTTTGATGAAGTGTTGGGATTTCTTCAGAACTACAAATGGATTTTCCAATATCCAAACACTCATATTATTGTCTAAAATGTTTTAAATCAATTTCCATCAGAGTGGTTACCATATTTGAAATTATTGAATACTGAAGATCTTAATAATTTAGCATTAGCTGAAACTAAGGTAATTTTACAGGGTGATTCATCTATAACAAATCAATTGTTTTTGTTTGTTTTATTATAGGAGACAGCTCCAGATTCGTTAAAATACTTCTTAAAACAAATCAAAATTCTCACACCCAAATATTGTGACAATATTAGTAAGTTTTCTTGTAAATTTCCACAAAATTCTGGACTTTCTTTGAAGAAACAACATGAGATTTTATCTTTCGTCCCTTTGATCCACACTATTTGTGAACGAAACCAAATTAATTCGATTATTGATATAGGAACAGGTCTTGTAAGTGTCTCTTTGTTCATCTATATTGTTGTATATGCGAAATGTTGGAATATTTTTCATTGCTACCGTAAATATTCCATTAGATAACGAAAGAAGTGATACAGTGTTAGTTTTTATTTTGATTTCCACAATTGTAAACATTTTATGTTTATTTTCCTGTTGTTTTCCAAATTGATCTGACTTGATAATAAGCAACTAACGAAAAACAGAAGGTTGTATAATTAAAAATAAATACATTGAAACTGAATGCCTCTAGGGGGTTGAAAATTTTATGGAAACTTCTAATGGATGAATTTGATTTATTATTAATAGAACTGTTCGGGTGATTTTTTCCCCTTTCTTTGTAATGCGATCTTGATTGGCGAATTTTGTTCATATAATTAAGGTGTTTTTTATTGTACAAACATCTTTAGATATTCTAAAATATTGACGATAAAGAAATGAAAAAAACGATTTTAAAAGTTGAACTGAAAGTCAAAATAACTGGAACAGGTGGATGTGTTCCGTAATTTTCGTAGAATACAATGGAGTAAGACGAAAAAAATTAATGTTGAGAGGACCTTCGAGTAGGCCTGGGCGATATTGCGAATCTCATATCGAATATTGATGTATGAAATTTATCGATATGTATCGATATATTGATATTTCGATATATTAATATATCGATATTTTGATATATTGATATATCAATATATTAATTGAGAAAAAA
>JAZBGW010001900.1:0-13389 GCA_037464815.1 Mylabris variabilis | reverse complement strand
TCGAAAACAAATGAATGCAACAAAAAACTAAATAGGCCTTTCGATTAACTTCAAAAAAATAGTACGAGAATGTGTTATCAGTTAGTTTGTCCCATTACGATTTATATGAGATCACCTTAAATACCATCGAAAATGAGACACCCTGTACAAGCTTTTGAAACAACCATAAATTGACTTGTCGTACAATTAGTGTCGTAACGAAAAGCTTCAATTTTTACTCGTTTACTATGTTAATGCTCAATGTGTGCCCCTTTTCAATCATGCCCGTGAGCTTATCTTGAAGTGTGAGTAAGCAAATAAAATGATGTTCACCAATGAAGCTTTTATTGGCTGTCAGGCCCCGTCAATCGTATGATTCATTACCCGAATACTACTAACCAAATAATAAGAAAATAATTGTAATGGTGTAATATATGAAATTTATAATATACCTCATTTAACACTATGATACTGTGATTTGCTGGTTTTAAGCACTAACCGCATAAGAGACATGATTCCATCTAAATCCTCTATAACTAAGGTCTTTAGTGGTTTACGTTGAAGTTCATACACTAATGTTGTTGTAACATAGAGAAACGTTAATAACCAAGTCCCAGCAAGTGGTAAGTGATACAAGCGATACTTCTGGGAATCTGTGGTCACGTCTTAGGGACACCCAAGGGATATTAATACAGTCCTGTACACTATATACAACCAACTTAGTTAATTATGCGTTTACATGCACAAGACATCGCCAATAAGATGAGGGGGTGGTTATTATGTTTGTGGTCATTAAAACTATAACCTTATATACATCTTAAAGGGTGGTTTTAGCTGTATGGATGCTTTCAAGATTATTTGTTTTTACCTGAAATTTTAACAATTCGTTGTTTGAAAACAAATCGAAAGAACAAAACTCTCAGGTATATAAGTTTATCGTTCTGATCATCATCACTATAACAAGAACACTATAGAGGGCTGCATCCAATTTCAAACCCTTTCAACGAACGTAATTAATGATCTTTAAAATGCCTTGGAAATCTTTTAACGGTGAAAGATGTATTTTTTTCTGTTTTCTTTTTCTGTTCTGCGTGTAGTTGTTTATTGATGCATTTGTTGATAGTATCGTGTTAGAAAGACAAATGGTGGGTCATCACAATTTAGAGGCACGGCAACTTATTGATCGTTACAATGATAAAACTTGAAGTAATGTTAAAGATTCGTGTGTGTGTATGTGTGCAGTGGTCCTCTCTCATACACCTATACTGATACATTACACAAGTTGAAATTGATGGATAATTAATGTCGTTTCTCTTTACAGTTTCTTTAAATTTATCTTATACAGAAATTTGTGTGGGTTTTGTATGAGTAACTAGACGTTTTGTTTTCAAATCTGTTTTATCAGGTGTTGGCATATGCTTGTTTATAACGAAAATAAATGATGGAAATCAATTTACGTCTCTAAAGCATTATCAATTAAGTATTAATCACATATGATGACGACAAGACAGTTTTTCGATGTTTATAAAATTGATTAAAGGCGACTCAACAATCGGAAATGTGGAATTTTTACAGAAACGAATGCTCTTTTTGAATTCTCCCTTACAAAGGGTTTCCCATTTCAGTCACGCATTTTACAAAACGTACACCACATACATACTTAAATAACATTGCAAAATTTTTGACCTAATTCTAATCCATCCTTATTGTGCGAAACACAAGTAACATTTTTCAATTTTCAAATAATAACGATAAATTAGTAATGAAAATTTAATCGAAACGTTGAAAATAAATTTCATTTATTCTTCGTTTTAAACGTTTGCGTGTTATTTATATTGAAATTTATTTCGTCTAGTGTAGATATACGTTAAAAGGGCAAGTGCCTGATGGAATGATATGCAATCGCGTGACTGCTTCATATCGACGACATTTACCTGTCGGCAGCTTCATAAAAATTACAATTACATATTAAATATTGCTAACAAATCCACAATTTACGTCTACTGAAAAACAAACACACACACAAAGCAAATAGAAGAAAAAAAGCCAATCTAATCAACTAAAATAACAATAATTCAGTTCATTGCCGTTATAAATCATCCCTGATTCATGTTTTGACTGCACTAACAATCCTAGATTTGCAAACATAACGATGTAAGTATTAGATATATCATAAGGGGTGGTAGAAAAATAATGTTATGCAAGGAGGATTTCATCCGATTACTGTCAAGTATGACACTTTATAATTACACACGTCTAGGGATGGATGGGGTAACAGATGTTTATGTATAAAAAATGAAGTTGACGAATTCGATAACAATATAAAACCACACCACTGTCTATATCTCACCCTTATAATAAATTACACCAATTGTTTTGATACGAATAAATTTATCTAGTATAGAACTACCCTAATGAAAACAGTTATAATAGGGAAATGTACTTTTCAAATAACTAATTCGATAAAGAGAAAATCATGTTATTTTATAAAGTGTTACTCTCAACCCTCTCGTAATGGTGGCTGTAGTCGTCACAGTGGTGTATTATAATAATAGTAGAATACATGCTGTGGCCGGAAATGTTTCTATTTGCCCCCCTATTTCAAAATTCTCTAATTTGAGATGCCTTCTCTATTCTAAAATAAGAATGTATGATTAATTAACGTGTATTTAAAAAAATTCATTAGTTTTTATTTTTAAAAGACAGTTTGATTGCTTTATAAATATTCGTTTACTATAACGGCATTGATGTTTTTCTTCCTCTTTTTAATCCTATGGAAAAGAAAAAGATTTTCCATATAATAATATTGATTAACTTAATTTACATATTTACTCTTTTTTCTTAGCTCAATAAATTAAAAGTAGAAATACGGTGTTTGTTCTGTTTGACAAATGCTTTTCTGTATATTAGATTTTAATAAATACACCACACTTTATCTTTACTTGTTTCAAGAATGTTACGAAACACTTTCAAGTTTTGTAGAGGAAACACTTTATTTTCAATAAAAATATTTTTATTTTACCAACACCAAACTCTAAAACAAGAATACTGAAATATGGTGTGTGCATCCGATTCTAATGGCTAAAATTTACAACCTCAGTATTTATTGATAATTGTGGAAGTTTGAACGATGGGACAAAGGATTAAAAGGATAAGTTTCGTCGTTATCGTGTTGATAACAAAGATTCTTCCCTTCTTTAAAATTGATCTTTTAAGCCAACATAGACTAACTATAATTTAAATTGCTTACAAAGTGTATTACAGAGCGCACGATAAAGATAAATTTTAAATTAGTAAACGTTAGGAGAAGCCAAATAAAGGGTTGTTTTTCATCACGACTGACTTTAGAGTTTAAATTGAGAAACTAGAACTGTATGTTAATAGAGAAAACGGATTGCAGTTGAGATTGATTAACGTTTACATCTAATAAAATTAATTCTAATTTAAATTTTAAATATAAATCAGTGTTGCTCTTTTGAAATAAATAAATAAACAATGAAGATTGATCGTGTCTATAATTCTAAACGATGAGTTTTATCGATAAAATTGAATCAAAATTCATTATATATATAGATGACATTAAGAATAAAATTGACATAAACGAGACAATAAATTCCAATAAATCAAAGGCATTGCATCAATAATTAACCGTAACATAACAAATTGCACATATGTTACATTAATATATCACTAAAACCTAACAGAAATTCGAGGTATGTTAATGTATATGGTGGTGTCGCCCTTCAACAGAACTCACCCCTCTTTGAATAGTAATTTTAATATTTTACAACTACTAATATTGCGGTTCATCAAGTATATAGTTGAGATTTGTGTACTACCCCAATGTTGAGTCACCTATAATGGGATTTTAGAAAAAAAAAGCATGAAAATGGACTAGGAATAGACAGTATTCATTGTAAATTATGATTCCAGTTTGTTAATAATTTAGACATTATCTTCTAATATTTCTATACGTTCATTTATGAATATGTGTGTATCAGTGCATTAGGGAGTCAGTTTATGTTAAAACAGTATAACTTTAATTTGTTATTATGCCACCCTCTGATTATAAAGTTATAAATTAATAACATCAACTACATGTTTGTCTTAGTGTACACTTCAATTTGCATCTTTAACTAGAGAATCTTTGCAGTAAATAGTGATGCTATTAGATATTTAAACATTCTCTTCCTCTATCTGTGTGTGTAGGTATATGTGTATGCGTGTATATGATACTTGGTAATGATTCAGTTTGACTTTAATTAAAAGCTTGATCTCTTAACGAGATTTTCTCCTCGAATTGCACGATTTTCAGTAATGTGAGGTAATTCAAATTACAGTGAAATATTTATTTTTAGTAGAAACCCTACTGGAGAAAACTTTAAGCACGTACAAAATTAAAATAAGCTTTAGGGGAAAGTGGGGTAAAATAGACGTTGGGGTAAATTGAATTTATGTAATTATTTGAATATATAAATACATGTACACACATGAAATCAAAAACAATGAAGTCTAATCTAATATCGTGATGAAGGTAAAGAAAAGACGAAATTATTGTTTTGATGCTTGCTAACCATTATTTTTGTGATTTTATTTTAAGTTTACAATTACTTCTCATTAAGTTAATACATTAAAATTTATTTCATCGACTTCTGTAATCATTAAACTATTTATTAACCATCATAAGATTATTTAACGTATAAAATACATTTATTTTAAAAAAATGTAACTGGTCGAGACAAAATCGTTTGGTGACAGCGCAGCCGTATACGCATAGACGATACAGATACTATACAGATGGCTAACGACCATGTTAATCAGTTGGTTCAAACAGCCCTCTGGTGTTTGACCGCAAAACTAATTTTCAAGCGGTAAGATAACATAAATACTATTAAATTTTTATTTGTACTGATTTGGAAATTTTTACTAAAAAAATGCAATTATCGTAGACATATAAGTAATAATTTAATAATATTATAGTATATATTATAAATGTATATGTATATTTAAAGATAATAAACGAAAAACCAATAGAGAGAGTTACGGCTTCACAAAAAATCTAAAGTTAATGGGCAATGTAAATAAACGCAAAATTCAAAACAAAGAGAATATTTCTTTTACCAAAATATTAACAAAAAATAATACTACTCAAATCCAGTTCAAATATGACATGCTTGAATTAAATATGACCACTATTTTTAAAATCTTTTTGACACTTTCGATTATAACATCGTAAAGGAACTGATATTTTGACCTATTTCTCAAAATTTTCGTTTTGTTGCCCTTTATTGGTTGGCCTCTGCATTTATTATTGGTCTGTGGCGATAGCGCAGGCTGCGTTGCATCAAAGTAGATTATGTTTTTACGTTTTGACTGTTGATAAGTAGAAATATATATTGTTATAAATTCTTCACTTTTTAATAGTAATTATATACAATAGATTGATATATTTATAAACTATAGATAATTTTATGATTATAATATCTACAATTAACAAGTCTTTTTAACCTAAAAACTTGACTTGATGCATATTGAATATTTATTTATTTTAGAATCTAGAAGAAAAAGTTATCAGAACTCGTTAATAGAGGCGCTAATGCGACTGTTTTTAATACATTAGCTGCCCCCTTTCGTTTATCTAATTCTCTCTAGATAGAACATGCGCAATGGTTCTAATGTCTGACTTGTTTGACATAAAATGTATGATTAGTTTTTATTAATTGATTGGCTAAAATATCTTTAATATCTTGTACTGATTTTAGTATGTAAAAACAGCAGAATTGCAGGATATCGAAGTTTTTCAAGAGGACAGTTTTGTATGTATAAATAATGATTTTCTAATATTTTTGGCATGAATCCAATTTACCCCCATTCAAGCTCAATTTATACCTGTCCTGGAATAAAGTGCACTTTTTCGACTACCTAAAAATAATCACTAATAATAATAATAATAATAATAATATTTTCTTAAAATGATTAATTTATATGATCGATGAATGTTTATTGAAGATGAAAATTTGTTTTGAAATTATTTAGGAAAGAACTGATTGTAAAAATAAATTATTGAAGCGCTGCAGAGTTTTCACGGTTTAATTTACCCCGTTTTCCCCTACTAAAGAATATGGTGATTAGTAAAGAGTCGAAATACAAAATATGCTTTGTTTTCTTCTAGTTCAATTTCTAGAGAATGTTAAGCTTTCATTTGTTTTGTCAACAAAAAAAGTTTCGAACACTGCTTTTGTTAAGCCCAAAATTCCTTTAAAATTACAAATTTTGTTATTTTTATCTGTAATTTGATGAAGTTCTTCAACTTCATCTTGGTTCAATTATTGGTTCTCAATGTTACACTTCATATCTTCAACTTTACCATGTTTATAACTACCATTCTTCAAGCATAGGTGGAGGGCAGTAGAAAACTTCACTTTCCTGTTTTCTAAGGAATATACACGTACACTATGGAGCACATAAAAGAGAACGACTCTTGAACAAGGAATACTATGTTTTTCGGTGAGTCAGGCTGCTTACCCCGTGAAGATAAGAATCTGGGTAGATAGGAGGTGTTAGAACAAATTTAAATCGTACCAAATTTGTAGAAAGTATTTTTCTATTTAGATAAATATCCAAAATTGGTAATACCACCAGTAACCCCATCCCCTTTTTCTAATTAAATCGCACAAAAAGTGGTCTCGTTTATCTGCTCTCCACTGTATATGTTTTCTTTTCAGCAAAGCTCAAATATCAGTCAATCAGCACAGTTTTAAACAGAATCAATCAAGCCCCAACTATTTGAAGCCTTAAAGTTTTCCATTCTCAATTCTTTCGCAATTTCTTTAGTTTTTTTTCTTCTTTAGCATGGATCTAGAATTAAGAAGTTTCTTGGTGACACGTGTACGACAAAATCACTTGAAATAACTTTATCAATATTTGTCGCAATTGTTTCAACGAACTTTTGCACGATTTTCGGATATCGGTTATTTTATCACAATCCTCCCAACTTTTCTTCTTGTTTTTTTTTGAAATACTAGCTACTCCACTTTCTAAAATTGTAAAAATGCTTTGCCAATTTTTACTAAAGATTCTCCAGAAAGGGCGATTGAACTTCCAATAATTTCCTAATAAATTACTCCTTTTATTGTTCCTAATTGTGAGCTTATTAATTCCACTTTATCAGTGGTCCGTACGTCAATTCTCATGTTATAGAAGTGACCATAATGAGGGGGTTTCATTTGTATCTATTTTTTTTTTGTGTCATTTGAATAACAGGATGTTATTTATATTTTGTCCACTAAAAATATATGTATGTGTATGTATTTATACGTACATATTTTGTCTTTCAGTTGATGACGAGTAGAAACACCTGGTTTTGCCCAAGTTCCGTGTTATGAATAAAAACAAACCTTTAAAGAAACGTTAAAAGAAAATAAAACAAGTAACAAAATCGTTTATAAACAGACGACAACGACCTAATATAACACATTGAAATAAATGATATGTTAATAGTGTGGGTGCCAACAGATTTCTTTCAACTTTATAAAACAATTGATTAATGTTGTACAAATCATTAATAGTTATTAGTTTCTTATTTTCACACATTTTTTTTTTCTTGATATAATCCAGATTTATATTTTTCGAAAAAGTTATCTGCTCGGTCTGACAGCTAGAAACACATATGGAGTAAATAAAAGTATCTTGGAACTTTAAAAATCCATTAGATCGACAAATTGTATTGCACACGTTTTTCGTATTTCCACTGCAATATTCAATATTACTGCAGAGCCGGAAGCACAACTAACTAGTCAATGTTATATACGTATATACGTGATAGTGGACATTTTCAACTATTTAATACAACTCAAGCGAAACTAATCCAATTTAAACAGTTGATAGAGTCGAGATGGATGACACTCTTATACAAATTAATGCAACAGTCGATGAAATTTTGAAAGAACTAAACACGCCGACAACTTGCTGAAATATGCAAAATTTAACTATTTAACTTTAAATATGATTTCACAGTAACTTTTCTGGATTAAGTATATATATATATTCCTACAAGTTTAATAAAACAATGAAATTTAATGTTTCATTCTTGCAGACTACTATGGTAGAAACTAGAAACAGAGAGGCGTACTTTTAAAAATTAAAATTTATATACATTTTTGTAATTTCATTATTTTTAATTTTATAGCTCTTGGTAAATTCTTTGTACAGATATATCAACAGTGAATAACGTATATAAAGGCCATTAAAGGTAATTACAGAAAGTTGTGTAAGTTTATAGTTGCAAACAACGATTATGTATATGTAGGTATTTTTTAATGTCACCATATAGGTCCCAGATAAGTTTACAAACTCTCAGTTAACTCGGTATATTCGTTTACACCCTCCTCTATTTTTTTGTTCTAGATTTGGATAATTATCAAAGAGAAAAATTATACAATTTTCGCCTAATGAAACAAGTATATTTTTCTAAATTAAGGATAAATGCAGGTAATTATAAATAATGTGTCTAATAAACTCACAATAAACGTTAATATCGTTAGTATTAATGAAAATTTCCAGATAATGTTCTGTTGACATTTTTATGAAAATATATTGAAATTAATTGAATATAATTGTGTTTTATTTTAAGATTTAGACGATTATTTCAATGGGAAACAAGTTCAGCACTTGGAAAATCTATTAAATCCACTTGGGTGGTTCCGCTCGAATCCATGTATAATTTCAGATTAGTTTTCAGGATAATGCCGAATGATGAATATGTTTTATTTACGTTCTTAGTAAAGATTACTGTGTTATTTAAATAAATAATTAGAGCTGGTCCGGCGTGTGCGTTTCGTATAGATATCACATCTGGTCTTCTCTTGCACACCCCATAGATCACACCACCGCCACCTTTATGGAAAACACACATAAATCCCATCGAATTTGTTGCCCATTAACGGTCTACAAAGTGAGAACATATTTTGTTTGAAAAATTTTAGTAATGCCGGATGTGCATCCGATCTTCTACTATATGACACATATGTCGATGGATTTTGCTGCAGTCTCTGCAGTTGTTTGAAATATTTTAATTTTGAAAACGTTAACAAATCACACATAATGGCTAATGGAAACTTGTTATCATACTATAATGGGTTGTTATAATCTAATTAAAATTTTAGTATCAAATTTCATGCAGCGAAGCATGGAGAGATTGCAATAATAACAGTTCCTTGAATTTCATTCCTACTGTTTCATTGTAAAAAATTAAATATTCCATCACTGGTCCTGAATTAAGTTTGAATTGAATGCCACATTTACATTAAATTATTATAGCGTTTCGTATTTAGTTTCCAGAAAGTGTCAATAGAGTCGTCGCGACAAATTCGAGTATTAAAATTTATTTAATATTCGTCATAATTAAAACCGGCTACATTTCAATGTCCCATAATCTACCAACTTGATGACTTTTAGGCTATCCCAAAATGAAATTAAAGTCAAAATAGCTGTGCTTCCGTTCGATATTTACGAGAAAAATACTTAAATTTGTTGTTTGACCATAACTGTTCAGTTAGTTTAGGCGCACACCGGGTGACAAAACAGGTCCTCTTCTACTGATTATAAACAATTCCAAACAACAACATGGAAATAAAAATTTCAATTTTTGATTTGGTAACATCGCTATCTGAATTAAAGTAGATAAATTTTACGAGTCAATGATACCCGTGTACCTATACATAGAGAATCAATATACAATCAGCTTGTTATTTTATTGTTTTAATTTTCGATCCTGTCGAGAATTTCAATAGTTTAAAAGCTGTGATAGGACAACAGTTTTCCAATTTTATTGCAAATTGGAAACTGTCATAACATACAATATTGTCCTATTTGTGTGTATACCACCTCTAATCTCCAAATCAAATTAAAACATTATTTTCGACAAATTCTCCATGTAAATATTGGATTTTGTTTTAAAAATTCATAACAATTTTAACCTGAATACTTCTTTGATAGAATTGTCATAAATTTAGAAAACCTATATTGGAGAAACTTTTCAACCACTCTCTACATTTATAAATAATTCCAAGGAATCATCAATACTAGCTGAAGCTTTCAACCAAATACGTAATTCAGTCTTGATCATATTACCGGAAAGCTCACGGGACAAAAAGCTCGCTGGTTGTGGTTTTTGTCGTCTCTATCAGAAATAATTCTAACGATTGACCTATTTCTCTTCTTAGCATAACAATTTTGTGGGAAAGGAGAGAAGAACAAAATAAGAACGTCGTTATCAACTATGTGCTTTTTAAATTTTGTAAAACGTTAAAAGCCTAACAAGTTTCAACTTAGTTTGTTGATGTATATTTACAAGAAAGTTAAAGACTAGAGTGTATTTGGTTAGAACCTTAATAGCACGTATGCCAAATTTTTATCAAGTCTCTCCACACAATTTCCTCCATTATAATAACCAAGTTACTTAATGTTCATTAATAAAAACAGCAGGAGAACTACTAAAACTACATAAATTTTTACTTACAAGACAAAAATTTCTATATTATTTTGCACCTGAGCATAAAAATACATATAAAAGCTATAAAAATTTCTACATAATCAACAACATCGAGAAAGTTTTTTATTGCAACAGCAACAAGATGCACAGAAAAGATATAAAATAACGACGATTATTGTTGATAAAAGTTGGTGTTTTATTAAGGGAGTCGCCCTCTAAAAACGCCCCTGACCATCATAAATCGTTTGTATTTGAGCCGACCGAATCACCGTGACAGTTCTATGGATGCTACCCGAGGAAAAAATACAAAGCGAAGATGCGCCTTGTTTATCCAAATCCCATACATGTGTTTGGTTTTGTGATGAAAAGATGTCAGTTGCAATGTTAGAATGTCACTATTTCATCTAACACGTTGTTATAGAAGCAGAATTTGTTTTGCCTGTAAAAATCTCGGACTATTCTCACGGTTGAAATTTTCGATACAGCAAGGCGGACCAGTTTAATGTTTCATCTCCACCATCTGCCAATTATGAATAATTGTTGGAAATTTACCGAAACTAATTGAAAGCATTGTGTATTGTATAAATGTGTGTGCGCGCGCGGATCGCCCCTATTTCCTGCATCAACTCTTCAAAAACCATTCTTATACACCATAAATATCAACGAACCGTTTGCAAAGGATTAATTTAATAGCTTTTCATTTTGGGGTGTTTCACGGAAATCACAAAACTCATTTATCAGATATACATAGGGGATTATAGCACATCTGATGATACATTTTAGTCAAAAGCAATCAGTAAAATGATGGTGGTCCCTCTATTACCAGTCATAATCCGTTCTCTTCCAGTCGAAAACTATCATCGATTAATTTAAAACAAATCGTAAAAACTTTAAAAACAATTCTAATTGTGAAATTAACAGTTTATGATGGTCGTAAAATTGACCACCGGATTGTGTGTGGATCTTTCCCACCGGCACCCTGAAATCAATTAAGAATAGGCCAAAACAAAAACGAAATAAAATCGATGAAATTTATATTGACAGGCAACTAAATTTCTCTACAAAATCAACTATTTGATTTGTGCAGAATGTCAAGTATCTCAGTCGAATGTTGACTTTATTTTTGTTGTTTTTATTTTCAAAACACCTCCGACCACCGTGTCGTTTCTTTTCGAAAAAGAATTCTAGTCGTCCAGAAAATGCCAATAAAGTGAAACCGTGTTCTGATCTTCAGTAGCTAGTGGCCGGCCACTTTGATGACACCGCTATTCATTAATTTACCAATGAATGATCGCTGGTTTTTTATAATTAAAGATTTTCGGTTGGAATAGCTTAGCACTTCAATGTGTTCCACACATAACGAATTTTAAAAATATTTGAAAGAATTGGAATTTTAAATTGTTTTCAAGCTGTATACACACAGACACACACAGCGAACAAGCATCTTATTAAAACTAGACACACACGTATACAACACACCAATTAAAACAATGTGTTTTCAATAATAGTTGGAATTGTTTGTTTAATTAATTCAACATACAAATGTTCGAAATTAACACAATGGCTATTGATAATGGAAATTGATAAAAATTCAATTCAACCATTGGTAGTTCATGTATGATGATAAGGCAAACATTACGATTTGTTCAATTTGTTTGTGTCATGAATGCAAAAACAATCTGAACAAGAGGAATGATTTATCGACAACGAAATTGGTTCCGCTACCTTTGTCACCTGTTGAATTTATCCAGAAAAAAATCTCATTGTATTCCATCATAATCAATTATTCATACATTTTATATTTACTACCATTTTGAATTTTTGTTCTTTCCATCTTTTCGTTAAAAATTTACGATTTTACATAAAACTGTCCAGGATTTTTTTTTACATCGTTCGTCCCTTCTATCTCATCGTTTAAAATTATGATTTCTTATGATGTAATTGTAGAGAATTATCACCGGAACATCATTAATTGAAAGTAGTTAGTTAAGCTACTTTGTTTTCCTTTTATTGTCTTATTATGAATCTATAACACCTGTCGTATATTATTTCATTTTAGATCATTAAAGATACTAATTTACTGTTATTAAAATCTGTATTTATGTCGTAACAATTTTTGTTTCGTTGTCTTATTCATTATGGACTAATAAAAGACTTGACTCTATAATTATCGTTCTAATGAAAATCCAAATAGTTCGTGAGTTAATTGAATTTCTTTTAAATTTAATACGCATTTTAGATATTTTAAAGATTGAATTTGAAATATTCCTTTCACCCTTGCTTTTGGCTTGGAATCAAAACTTATACTTGTTTGAAATTAACTCTATTTTTTTTTTGTGCACTTAACAGAGAATTTAAGAAATGAAGCAAGATAGAATGGCAAATGTTCGGCTTATTGTTAGATTTTAAGTAATCTTTGTCGAAGCGACATAGCGTTCGTTAAAGCCAGCCTTAATAACGTGCATTGTTGAGAAAATTGGTTTAACAAGACCTCATCCCATAAATCTGCATCGTGAGAACCAACAAGATAGTTATAAATATATTTTTATTGTAAAATGATTATAATAGAAACAAGATGCTAGTGTTTTAATTTACTTTAATTTCAACATCTGTTCTGTATGTAGACTGTGATTTTGTCACGTTTTCAAATACAACAACAATAACACAAAGACTAACATCATTTAAACAAACTATATACTATAGCAGTTCATAAAGGTCAATTCGTTTGGTATTTATGGAAATTAATGAAGCGCATATTATCCATGATCTAGTTTTATTTCATAACTATATGACCTCAACAGAATTGATTAGAACGATTTCCTTTACTTCTCCCATTTAATAATAACTAAAAGTTATGGTTGGTTTATCTCGAAACGTTATCGTTGTTGTCCGTTCTTGTCGTGCGGTCAAATAAAGTT
>JAZBGW010001899.1:0-13390 GCA_037464815.1 Mylabris variabilis | reverse complement strand
TCGGTTATAGCGTACTTGGTTGTATAGGAATTTTTGGGGAATACCAGTTTAGAAAACGCCGACTGTCAATCATCACTTATCTCATTTTTAAATTAATCCTCTTGTAACTCTAACTGAACATTTTTGAATTTGAATTTTGGTTACTTTACATCAGTTTTGAATCTGAAAGCGGACGTGTAACATGTCTGTAAAACGTGAGACGTGTAAAAAATTCGAATTAGTGGCGTCAACAGAGAACACCATATGGAAAAATATTAGCAGCGAGATTTGCACGCATTTGAGTGCCGATGACGTCACTACTCTGAACTATATTTTATGTTAGCTCTCTCCAACCGTACTCGATCTCCATCGACATATCAATGAAGTTGCCCGTTTATTTGTTGTGATTGTAACACTACCAGCATTCAACGTAGTTGATGAACTGAATGAGCGACGTCATAAACAATAAACAGGCAGTCTACTGTAGCTGATTTTTGTCCCCACTTACAAGATTTTTATTAGCGCAGTAATTAGGTGGGTCCAAGTACGTGGTGAAATACAAACATATAAATTATGATTATCGTAAAAATCGAGAGTCACGTATGTCTATGGCGTGCGTTGACGATAATCGGGCGACAATCTAAAATAAATTTCCGATCTCGCTATTAAGTCATAACGTAAGCTCGGTTATAATGTAACGTTTCGTGCGGTCCCTTCGATAACGCTATAACCAGGTTTAACTGTCCCTAGAGAAACTGCCCGATCTGTATAGATATACACATTTACCACAAATATATTTGTAAACTTGAAAAATTCCTTAGTTCTATCCTGACTATACAATTCAATTGTTTTCATATGGATAAACCATTTCTAACGTCTACATATTTTTTTATTCCGCCCGACCTCGATCCCCTTGTCACACAACTAACACCGTCTACATTTTATTATATTTTCAATGTATTCAAAGCTGGGGAAAATTTGAATGTCAACAAGGATCATTCGGTCAAAATAGATCCTTCTTTAGTCCTGTCAATCAAACGCCGACAACATTAATTTCGATCGTCCACTTGTTTTTTTTTTGGTTAAAATCAGATTAATGTGAAAACTAGCCGTTATTCTTTCCATTAAAATTGAGCCGTATCTCTCAATTAAGTTGATTTGATTGTTGGCCACATTGCTAATTCAATCGCCTACCCTTGGTCAGTCTGCAGATCGATAAACGATACAATTAACAATGCCTCAAGGATCAAACAGTTAACCAAGAAATATTCTTATAAATTTCCAACCATCCAAAAGAAAAAATTGATTGCCTTTCTATACTGTAATTTATTCATAAAAGCTCAAATAAATTGGCGTATTTGATCCACTAACAGTAAGGTAAAGCTTGTTCGCGGTCTGTGTTCTTTTCAACCCCTCATTCAAGCTGTTTAAAATGCCGACAAATATTTGAGTTTTCACAGATCAAGCACAGTCATATGCTAAATGGGGGATTACGGCGGTGGAAAAGAGAAAATACTGAGAAAATTCTATCATCCAGTTCAAAGAGACGGAATTGTTTTTAAAAGAATTCAAAAAAAAGAAACAATAATCAAGTATCTAGTTTCTTAATGAAAAGCCCAATTACATTTGCTCTCGAAATGATGATAGTGTCTCGGGGCGGGGGACGATTTTGTAACATCTGGCATTACGTATGATTGCTCGAGTATAGTGATGGTTCGTTCGATCGGACGACAGTATAAACGGTCTAAGATTTATGGCAGTTTAAAATTAACGGAAGGGTTAATTTGGGGCGATTAATCCCCCATTTCATTACGATTACAGTTTCTAAGAACTAGTCATACAGTCGTTTACTAAAATAAATGTTGTAAATTTACATAATTTTGTTTTACGAAATACCGTTACAATAATAGTGAAATAGCGGTGTTTGACTACAATCTATCAAATCGCCGACAGGCCACAGGGGTGATTTATCTATAGTGACACCGCGACGCCACTGACGCGACATGCGTCATTACCAAATAAACCATCAGTCTCTCAATTGAAATGTTGTAATTTTTGTCGACTATTTTCAAATTAATTTTAGCCAAATATAGAATTTAGATGAACATCAACAATAGCAAATACACAATTATTAAATTACACACGTTTATTGATCGTTATTCGCCAATTAACTTTGATAAGAAATCACAAAAACCAATAGGATATGGCTATGAAGACGTACAAATTAATCACCCTCGAATGAAGATCAAAGATCAAATAAACCCGCCGTCAAGTCGTAAAAATAAACAAAATATTTGAACAATATAACACCTGTCTACGAAATTATCTTACAATACAAAAGGTAGAAACTTATTTACACAAAAAGAATCGGAATTTATTAGGTTATTGTCCTATGGTTATTCCATTTTGCACACACACACACACATAGTTTTTTAAATAAAGAAATCCAGAATGTCACCCCTATATGTGAGGTGTAAATAAGAAGTAGATACCTATATCCAGTAGCATAAACGAGATAGTGAACTAATTAAAAACTTCTCCCCCTTTTCTCGGACGTATAAATCCCTTTAACAGCTACTCTTTCGCGTCTTTTATTATACAAAAACTTAATTGAGGAAATTTTCGATGGTTTTTCTTAGATCTTCATCTGCATTTTCTTGGATATAGACTTGTAAGAACGGTGTAACAAAGATGTTATAACTCGTCGAATATACAGACAGTCTAGCCTTAAAATTTCCTCCAAATATACTGCCGGTTTCAACTGGCGCCGCTTTTAATTTCACCAATAAGAAAAGTTGTAGAATATACAGTGAATCGAATTTTATACAATCAACTTGACCAAAAATTGTTAAGTCTTCAAGTTCTGATTTTTAATTCTATCAATTTAGCTATAAATTGTTAAATTATTCGGATTTTATCGTATGTTGTTGATGCAGTCAAGTCGATTGGCTTGATTTTGGTTCATTATACCGGGTGATTCACCTAAAATGGCAACTCCCATTATTTAACGAGCGATTTGAAAAATGTTCCAAGGATTTGTAGGGTGGAACCTGGAGACCATTTTAGCAAAATTAGAACCTCTTAGCTGGAAGTTGGTCAAAAAAACGCTCGTTTTGGACAAGGTCGCGAAACTTTCCCACCTATTCCAGAATAAAATGGAGAAAAACGAAAAGCGAGCGATTTTTGATCAACTTCAAAATGAGCTACAAGGTTCTGATTTTGCTAAAATCTTGTCTAGGAACTAGGAACCCTCCTATAAATCCTTGAAATATTTTTCTATTCGCTCGCTAAATAATCGGAGTTCCCATAAGCACTTACCCTGTATATAGATTACAAATTTAATTTTCAGATAGTCCATAAATGTAGAAAAACTAAATTTACTATATTAATAAAGTCAAGTTGATTGATTCAATCTCGAATCACTGTATACGATGGACAATTATTTGAATAAAATCTGAATTAGGCAGCTTGATTAAAAATAGTTAAATTATTAAATTATTTAGATTTTATAGTGCGCTATTGATAAGTCAAGTTGACTTACTTAATATTGATTCACTGTACAGCCAAGTGCACTGAAAATTTGACGACTCTTGAACGAAAAATATCCCTTCTTTTGGTTGTATGAACCAAGCTTTCTCGATCTTGAAGGGAAGAAGAAAACGGATAGGGGTAGTGAAAAATAAATTTTTGAATTTTGGAAAACAGTCACTTTCTAATAATAATAAATATACAAGATAACACCCCTAAGATTTTTGCTTGAATAATTCTCCTTCCAAATTCTGATCTACACAGCCTCACAACTATCGTCACATTTCAGTGCACTCGACTGTATCTAGCCTCACAGATTTAAAATTCTGATGGTATGTAATTTTGGGGAATCCTCTCAATTGTTTTCAAATGACTATACTGGGTGTCTCGCCTTAAGCATCTTCCTTATGATTAACTTAATTTGACTTGGTCTTTTAACACCTGATAAAGGTCAAGTTGATTGATTCAATGTAGACTGACTGTATATTATGGATAATTATTCGAACAAATTACACGATAACTAGGCGGTTATAATTCATTTTTAATTATGTCAACATAAATAGATAATTATGTGTAATAAAAACAGCTTGACATTCGTTAAGACAGATCAATAAAATCGTAGTTGAATGAAGAACATATTGCCTTATAGGTAATAAATTTTTATGAAATATTTTCGAATTTTTCTTATTTTTTGATTAAACAAACAAAAATGGGAAAAATAAGAAAGTGTTTAAGGTTGTCTTACGTTGACATATAAAAACTGCCAGCAAACTGATGAACAAAATAAGCTAATAAATTTTTGTTGAAAGCAATAGAGATAGAAAAAAAACATCAGGACGTTATATTGTGGTCGTACAATAAAAGGCTTTTTTGGGCGACAACAACAACAACAACAACAACAGCCCTCCCCACTTTTCTATTCTATAAACGTTTGTTGTCTAAGTTCCATCAATCACGACAAATTTTAATATCGTCCGGAATGTATTATTAAACAGTAAATTGTACACAATATCGGTGACAGCTTGTCGACTCTTTTTTACCAAGATCACCACCAAATCGCCACTGGATAAAACCAAAAATTACCCCTTAAAAACAATAATGAAGAGAGACAGAGAGTTAGAAAGAGAGAGATATAAGAGGGTTAAAGATGGTAATCTATTCAACATCTTTATGAATAGCAAATTGGAAAACAGGAGTGGCACACACAATCTAAAATGTAGATGTACGAGGACGCACCTGTGGCGAAAGAATTCTTGTAACTTACACTCGCTAATACCCCATATTTTTCTCAACCTCCCTCTTTTCTCAAATAATGTATTCAAGATAAAATATTCTGGTCTCATTTCCCCTTTAAAGTGAACGTTACCCTATTATTACAATCGGATGACCCCTTTGCACGACGATAGATTACCTCTCCAGGCTAAACTTGGTGCTCGCCTTTCTTCTAGATATCCTCATTCTTATCAATTCATAATACAGGTGTACCAACACTACAATAACAATCATTAAAATTTATCCGACAATTCCACAATATCATCATCACTATTGTTATTATGTTTAAATATTTGTTTATAATTCGTATAAACAATAGGGAGGGTAATTGTTATCATTCTGGATACAGTTAAATTTTATGGCTCAGGTGCAAGTTCGATCGCGAGGGCGTGGTTAAAACTGGCTCCACCGTTACCACTGTTTAACACGCCCTCTATCCCCACCTAAACAAACCAACTAAAACTTGTAGATATCGTGGAAAACACACGTTTGGATAATATTCATGATGGATTTTTTTCGGGGGTTGAATTTGAAAAAAAAGTCCAACAATATGGAAATTGCGTCTAGACAATTTTAAATAGATTCGTCAACCCTCTGTTTGTTTAATTATTCATAAGAATACCGAATAAATCCACTTTAAAAATATTTGACCTCCATTCTTGGAAAAAGCGCAAATTATTGAAATTTGAATTTAAAGGGTGGTTTTTGATTATTTTAATTTTTTTGTAGTTGTGTTATAGCTGAAATTAATTATAAATTGTTATATGCTTTTGAGTAGTTGGTAGCGGTTAGGCATATGAAATTCGGGATCATTGATGCGGAACAACCCCCACATACAGTAATAATCTGTTGTAAATCGCATTCCTGTCCGATGATAAATACAGGCAGCATCTCAGTAATATCATCTTTGAAAATAAAAGGTCCATTTTACAAATGTTATAACAGTTGTAATATATTTATAGTCGTGTAACAATGTCCCGTCCACCCTTAACCGTCCTACCACCATTTTACTCATTTCGGTAATGTTTTGTGAATTTATGTCCTCGAATATTAGGTTTGTGTATTTGACAAGCGCGGTTTCGTGGTATATTCAGCGGTTTTCGTCTTGCTAAAGCAATAACCTCACGTCTTAACTTTCCCAAAATAAATGTCAATGATTTAAACGGGGATTATTATTGTCGAGTTTTTCCTAGGGGTCGCGAGACTACGTCTACATTTCATTGTTATTACTCTTATAAACCACAAATACGAAACTTATTAACCAATTAGTTATTGTTTTATATGGCAGTTTTATATTAGATCGGATTCCGATAAAGGGGAAATAATCGAACCGTTATCAGTCGGGGAGTCGCCTCGAAAATAATTTCCTCTTAAGATCTCTCACAGTTATATATATTTTTTTTGTTGTCGTGATCTTTTTAAACGGCTGACGCCCCTCTTTTTAATTTAATCAGCCGTTGAATGAGCTAAGTTTTCATTTATTTTTATACTTGACGACGCGACTTTGTCCCTTGTTGAATGGAAAACGCCCCTTTCACCAACCATCCCCCCGGTTAATTTTTCACTTATTCCGCAATCATTTCCATTTGTTTCAAGCAATCTGATTTTCTATTGATGCATACTATCTTTAATACAACAATTTTATTTTTATTATTTTATTATTGTAAAATACGATACCAAATTTGGTGTCGATACAATTATTCTGACAACACTTGTCCCAATCAGATATTTATTGTCCGGTCAAGTTGTTGTTGTAAGTAGCCGTGACTTGGGCCGCAAATACCGATGTTTATTTTGAAATGTAACTTAAGCTATTGTCAACATTGAGACAATAAATACTTAAATAATTGTTGTGACAACGTATAAAGTGGTTATAATGTACGGAATGTGATCTAACTAAACGTTACTATAAAAACTAAAAGTGTCGTCCTCAAATCACTGGCCGTCTGCCCCTTAAACTGACAACTCATCCGGTCACCAAGTCCCATCTAATCAAATAACGAAATGCATTAAAACCGACTGATCCGAATTTACCCCAACTATAGGACAACGTTCAACGACCAAGCCCGCACCCCGCAATGCCTCACACCGCAAATCTGCAACAACACAGTTGACAGATTTATAAATTCGTGCACCTAATTCGAATAACATAGGAAAATTTTTATTTAAATCAGTCGTATTCATTCGAAACAGATAGGGAAGATGGGTATTGTTTGGTAGGTATAACAGGTAGCCACACTATAATAAATAATTGCCGACAAATGAATTGTAGTTGATTTGCATGTCGCGCATAATAATCCGGTAAAGGTGATGTATTTTAAAGGCTGTCGTAATAAGGGCTCAATACCCTATTATGTCATAATGGTGTTGGAAACTACCCTCTTGTCGTCCCTATTATCCGGGATACATAAGATATGCAAAGAACAGTGTTTGTTTATATCGCATCTTCTAAGCAGCATATGTAACCATATGTCAGAGCCCCAATGTTATCAGACCACTTTGTAGCAAATTGCCACGATCTACGGCAATCTAGTAGAAAGAGAACATATAAATTGTATAATAGTGTAATAGAGAGAGATGGTGGGGGAGAATATCGTCAACCGCGAACTAACCTGGAAATTGCTCTACCCAAATACGTTGTTAGAAGAACTCATAGTAGCAGTTCAAGGGTTATTTTTATCATTTATTATTTAATGCAATCATTTTTTTTTTTTGGATTTGACGAGGGCTTAAGTTGAGTCCGTCTCGTATTGTTGTTGATTTAATCGTGTACAGTCAGAAATTAGTTCCATCGAAACGAGAAAAGTGACAAACGCTAACAAGTTATTACATGAAGTTGATATAGAAATAGGGGACGCATTAAACAGGGGAAATCGTATATAGTGCAGTTTCTGACAGTTGACTCGGACACCCTATTTGCACTCATTCATGGCCATGTCAGTGGTGCACTTCCATAAATACAATGATTCGTGTATATAATTCTGATATTAGTTAGAGTGATTCACCCTTTTTTTTCTCACATAGACAAACACACGTACACGTACACGTACACGTACATACAAGCATTAGGTCGTCAATGTAAAAATTGGTTTGCGAATATGGCGGGGATGTCTTGTTTTCGTTCAATTTCATGGAAAACTTGAAAACGGGCGTCTTTATGGACGTCCCGACGCCGGCATCTGCTACCACATTCGACCGTCTTTACAGGCCCCGCCTTGCGCCGCCTTCACTGCTAGGCTAACATGTATATCTAGACGACAATAGTGAAAAACATATTACATATATTGTAGTTTTCAGTCCGATACTTTCAATCCAGATAACATTTTAAAATATCGTTGGCATTCTTTCGACCCTCGTTTTGTACTTTCAAATTTAAACTAAACAGCCTTCTCACTGTATACTACTATCCAACGAAATTTTAAATAAGGGGGAGCTAGACGGATTTTTCACAAAGTCCGATAAATCGCTACCCCCTGAATTGTCGCCAATTTCTCAATCCAACAAGATCGAGAATTGTTCATGCTCTATGTATATCGACGAAAAATAACGATAAACTTGCGTAATTAAAAACGAATTTTTTATCGGCGACATCAATGTGTTACAATCTGGTATTTTATAATGTCTTGTGTGATGATTTCGGGGGTGTGTAGGTGATGCTGTCGCCCGACAGATGTTTCGCGATCCTCCTTTGAACGACACCTTTTGATCGGTGATCCGAATGGATCCGCTCTCAAGCCAATAGTGTAAACGTCGAGAGGGCATCCGCCGTAAAAACTCTGATACTAACATAATTAAAGTACAAGCAGTGTAATTTTACTTAATTAAATTCCCTTCTTTTGGCTGATGACGACAGAGCAAACGCCACACGGCACTAGGGAGACGATATGAACTTTTTCCACCCGATGAACATTAAAACTCGGCATTTAATTTCATCAGAGATCTAAGAGAAGATTTTTGACCATAAAAAGGAGAGACGACGGTGAGCTCGTTTCGCCGCCTCGTCAGATTGCCATTCCGAGGGGTTATGTCGTTGAACAGATGGACATTTACACTGACATTTACCCTGTTATCTCTGTTGTCGCGAAAATAAAAACATAAAAGCTTGCCGTAAAATAAGGGTGCAGGGGGTAAGGAAGGGTGATCAACGACAATGAATGCAATAATAACATAATTACCATGGTCGAAGAGGAAGCTGGTCTTGGCGAGGGCGGCATGAGGAAGACCTGGTACGGAGAAAGTGTAAGCGCCGCTGGTTGCGCTGAATCCACCCCCAAATAAAGGTCCTACTGTAACAAAGGAATACATCAACATAACCGCCACTATATTAAAACGATATTAAAAAATCGCTCCAGACAAAATACTAGATCGACAAATCACACAATTCCATCACATAAATCAATTAAGATTTACTGACCGAACCGCATACCGTGCATAGGTTCGCGAATTGTTGAAAACCATCCTCTTGTATGTAAAGCAGGAAATTTAACCGAACGGAGTCATCTGCGATGCCTTCCAATCGCTTGTATAAACCGCAATAGTCAGTCGCGCTCTCGTGACCATACAAGATTCCGTGAAATCGTTTGAGCTTTTTACATTTCCTATAGCGATGAGCCCGTTCAATATACAAACACACACACAAACAGTAGTGGGAAAATGTCGGCATTTTGAAAACAATCCAAACATAAATAAGTTGTCTGCAGGTTTTCGGTCTACAGAATGCCGCTTGTTGCTACACGTGAACAACGGTCGTTGCTGATGTTGTATATATATGGAAATAAATTACATTGATGCCGTACCATTATCACTTCCCAACGATTCGCAACTACAGGAATTCCGACCAGTAATACGCACAAAAACACCATTTCCATTTGCTCAATTACCCAAACTTCATTTAACACCAAACCGCCCATCCGGGCTAATTCCGGTCTAAACATGCCCGCACCATTCCCATTTACCGCTTCAATCACATAAATTATAAAACAAAAATAAGATATTCCAATACGCATACTTGTTTGCAATACCTATCAACGAGAATCGATGCGATACGGGTAATTTTTTAAATTCTTTAAACAAACATCCGCACCCTCTACTGTTGTATCGACAATTATGAATAAGGTGATAAATATATTTTTTTTATATACAAAAGCCGTCAATTCTAATAAAACTCCTACTAGATTTGTAGAGGGCCCTGGGGACCATTTTACCAAAATTAGAACCTCGTAGTTTGTTTAGAAGTTGGTCAAAAAACGATCGTTTTGGACAATATCGCAATTTTGAAAAACAAGCAAAGCACGCAAAACGACTAAGAATGACTCGAAAACCCTCCTAACAGTGACTTTTTCGTTTTTCACCATTCTATTCTAGAGAACATGCAAAACATTTCCACCTGTTTCAAAATAAAATGGAGAAAAAAAATCACTGTTGGGAGGGTCAACGTCCTTTTGCGTGCTGTGTGTAAGAAACGATTGTTTCTCGACCAACTTCCAAATGAGCTACGAGGTTCTAATTTTGCTATAATGACCTCTAGACACGCTCCTATAAATCCTTGAAATATTTTTCAAATTGCTCGTCGGCTAGTAGAATATATTTTCATTATTTCGAAACAGGTGGCAATTTATATTGGTGTGTATTGAATGATTTTTAAAAATTAAGAAAAAGGGTGGTTGTAAAATTTGTTGGGGAGGAAGTACATAAAATTGACGATAGACACCTTCAAATTCCAACAATACTAGTGAATTTGAAAAGGTAATGACATTTGGCTAGTCTTTTATGTTGAGACTTCCGGACCTGGCCATATGTATAGCCACATAGTTTGAAAATCTATTCAATATTTGACATTTGATTTGTGGTATTAACTGAGATCAAGCGAAATTGGTCACTGTTGAATTGGTCCGTATTTGGAAGAAATTCAACAAAGTCGACGTGTTTTAATAGAATTTTTCGAAAAACTTCCAACTTTACTATAATGGAATGAACATGAATATTTATTATTTTACATACGCCTAGAGAGGGTTATTATTATTATTATTATTATTATTATTATTATTATTATTATTATTATTATTATTATTATAGACGGTTATGTTTCATTGTTGATAAATAGTTAGCTTTGTAGAACATGAAATGAATCCGTCTAAATAGTGGTGTTTATAACGGTTACGCCTGAATTATCGGTCAAATACGAGAGTGGTAATAGGATTAATCTTGGTGGAATGGCACTGGGTCGTGTTTAGTTCAATGTTAGGGGAAGTCACCCTGTCGAGGACTCGATTCTACCTCCCTTTTCAATAACTCAGTGGCACACTTAAAATGAGCATTGCAAACGGCTATTTAGTTCACTGGACCGTAAAGCAGGTGTCCAGAAGTCACTTATGTGTTGTGCTAGTTTGACAAATAGCACCCTAATTGATTCCCTCTAAACCTTGTTTGTTGCCGTTCATTATCCCTTAAATTGATTGTCGTCACACTGTGGCTGATAATTTTTCCATTACGTTCTCATCAAATGCGCCAGAAACAAAGGGAAATTAAGGCATTTAATAGTTTTGTTTGAATTGATTATAAACGAATCTGTACATTTTTTTTTGTTGAGGAAAAATTTCTGGCAAAGTAGAATGCGAATAGAAGTGTTGGTTTTTACCGCCGGCAATTATTTGTGGAATTGCGAGCGTCCCTATGTCGGCGAACTTGTGTGTACAGTCCCATATTACCTATCCAGCTGTGATTCGAGTCTCTGTCCCCCCTCGGTTTTAGATCACCCCATGCCCCGTGAGAAATCAATTTGCATTTTATTGTTATTATATTTACTACAAACATGGTTTTTATGTTGCTCTATACGTGTGTTCATATTTCAAAATTTGTCGCTAACAAAATTATTCGCTAGTAAAATTTTTATATTATCCAGAAGAAAAACTATATTTCTCCTCATTCGATGTGCCACACATCACTTGTACGGGGTCTCAAGAGGTTTTGATTAGACAAATTTGGGGTAATGGAGTGGACGAACTTTTAACTTAAATATTTCTAGTTTAATAAAATAACAATTTGAATATAAATTGTATTCAAACGTTTGTATTGTGTGTAAATTTTGACTATTAATAACAACCGCAGGAATATCAATATGTCCAATCGGATAAGTACAGATCTACATAATTCATGTATTTAAATATCGGCCAGGTCCTCTTATTACCTTATCATCCAGTCATCAGTCGTGGTTACCTTGGGACCCTTCGCATCTGCCGACTGTCTATTCAGTCAAAGCTAGCTGTATGCCGATTTATTCACGTCTTTCATCCGACTATATAGCTTTGACTTACATGCCAGTACTGAAATGGATTCTCTTTTTTTTTATTGTTTTTACCTTCCGCTACATAGTCGTCGATTTCTTCGATTTGCGTTTCCCGTGCATCTCATAAAATCAACCATCTTGCACTTGAAGAATTTACGATGCCAATCTCAATCGGCCGCCGACAAAAACCAATTCGATAGAAAATTCCTACATCACCCCAAACATACCTACGGACTGTCCCGTCTAACGCAAGCACTTTTAATTCTTTTACTCGTAAATTATCAAGCAACAGTGATTTTTATAAAAATCCTATTAGTTGGCGAGCGATTCGAAAAATATTTTAATGATTTATAGGAATGTGCCTAAAAACCTTTTAGCAAAACTGGAACCTCGTAGCTCATTTGGAAGTCGACTAAAAATGATCGTTTTGGACAATGTCGTGATTTTCAAAAACGAGCTAAACACGTAAACCGATTAAGAATTGGGGATCTTCGAGTCATTCTAAATCGTTTTTACGTGTGGAGCAAGTTTTTTAAAATTGTGACCTTGTCAAAAACGAGCGTTTTTTGACCGACTTCCAAATGAGCTACGAGCTGAAGCATGCTCCAAAGATTCTTTCATTCATCGATAGAATAAAATAATTGTTATAAGGACTTGAGGGGAAACACTTAAGCTATCTATTTTTCAAATAACCTTCTACGATTTTTGGAAATAGGAGAAATTGACGCTACTTTCAAAATATAGACAAGCATAAAATTTTCGTTCCAAAAAAATAATTTTCCTTTGCAAAAAAACTCAAAAATGTATCAATACTGGAGCGGGTGATAGAACAGCTTTAACAATCCATGTCAGAGGATTCTCCAATTTAAAGGCAACAAATTTTTAAAAAGCCATAAAAGACGTAATAAACGTCGGAAGGGAATATTGCTAAGTCAATGCAATGAATCTTTGTCCGGAGTACCACTACTAGTAAGGGGGCTCCAATCTTTATATTTCTTTTGGCAAATGGAAAAAATGTGTTAATTTTATAAAAACAAAAAAAAATTCAATACTGCTCAATTTTCAAGAGTTAGCGCCAATTTTTCTTATTTCCAAATATCATAAAAGGGCGACTTCACCTCCTATAGTCTAGGTGTTCCATTTCAAGTTTTTATAACAATTATTTTATTATATAGGATGTCCCGTAAGTCACGCATTTCCTCCTAAGGGGTAGATAGATGATGAAATTTTAAGAAGAAAAGTCCTGTACCATTTCGTCATCTGACGGACAAATAATTAGTTATTAATTAAATCATGTAGCCAATCAGAGGCAATCAAGAGAGAAGG
>JAZBGW010001898.1:0-13393 GCA_037464815.1 Mylabris variabilis | reverse complement strand
GAATCGACTTATTATATCCGGAATCCCCTTAAGGGGGAACTGGAGTCAGGCCTCGATTCGATGTCCGAAAATGTGACAATTTTTAATCATCGATTTCTCGTTTGTTTTCTGAGATATTCAAACGCTCTCACCATAGTTGAATTGAGCGTTTTACAGTACAGCCGGCGGAGTTTTGCATTTTGGAAAATTTTCACTAGATTCTAAAGAGCAGAGGAAAATTTCGGAGCATGTCAAAAAAATTTTAACTCGCCATATCTACAATTTTAAAAATAAAAAATTGAACTGCCGCTTTTTAGAAAGCTTATCTATGGGGGAAGAGCAAATGGTTCCCAAAAAATCCAATTTTGGAAAATCGAAAAATTTTCCTCAACTTTTTGGTTTTTCAAAATTAGATTTTTCAGGAACCGTTTGCCGTTAGCCCATAAATAAGCCCCCAAACAAACTGCTGTACGATTTTTTATCTATCACCTGAATTTCTGTAATTTTCAAAGCAAGACTTCAGCATTATCAGTGATTTAATGTAAGTAATGCTTCAATTATTATATAAAGACGCCTATGCAATTTTAAATTTAGCGCGCTTTGTATGTTAATAATTAAACAAATCCCATCATAAATTAACAACACGTTTTCAACTCTGTAAGTTTTAAAATGTATTCTAAAATAATTTTAAAAAAATACCAACATTTTTTTTTGAAAATCTTGAATTACGCTTACAAGGAGGGCTACAATTAGTCTTCGAAAAAGATCAGCTGATTGTCAACGTCGACATGCGGTAAACTTCAAAACTTTGCGGTAAAATCTGCAAAATTTTCTCTGAAAAATTGTAAAAATTCCACTGAAATAATGACGGAAGATTCAATTTTGATAATAGAACAATGTGGTGCATTAGGTACACAATATGTATTTAAGAAAATCGGTAATTAATACAATTTACAAATTGTCTCTTTATTTTCAAATATTTATTTATTTCAGGAGAGAAAAAAATCGAAAGACGCACGTTATCACCACGTAAGATAACAACAAGTATTTATCAAGCATTTGCAAATCTCCTGCGTTCAATTTTATTACCGTACGGTTATCCAGACAGTGTCAGTAATGATTATTTTACTTATCAATTATGGGATACGATACAGGCATTTTGCAGTACAATCATTGGTATATTTACAACACAAGCAATACTGAAAGGTGTCGGTGTTGGTGACGCTTCAGCATCAGCATTATCAGCCACTGTAACCTGGATTATTAAAGACGGTACTGGGATGCTTGGGCGTATTCTTTTCGCCTGGTGGAAAGGGTGCATAACGTTTTCAATTCTCTTTATCAAAAATTAACACCAATTTGATATTCCAGTAATGTTTTGGATTGTAATTGTAAAAAGTGGCGATTGTTTGCCGATTTGCTCAACGATATTGCAATGTTAGTTGAATTGTTTTTGCCGTATTTCAATGATTATTCAATGATTATTTTATGTTTATCCACCACGATGAAATCGATTGTTGGTGTAGCCGGTGGTGCTACACGTGCATCAATAACAAACCATCAAGCTATCAAAAACAATACAGCAGAGGTTGCTGCAAAAGATGGCAGTCAGGAGACTTTAGTTAATTTATTAGCAAGCTTTCTTGGTATCTTTTTAGTCAGTTATATCAACAATTTTGAATGGTTATTGATTGTATTCTTGATAATTCTACATTTGTATGCGAATTATCGTGCTGTTACTTCATTAGTCTTCCGTAATATTAATGAAGATCGTATGGTGTTAATTGTTAAAGATTATCTAATCTTGAATGCTGTACACAATCCAGAACAGATCAATCGAGCCGAATCGGTAGTACTTAATTGTGGATTAAACAGTATGTTTTAAAATTATCGGATAAGCATATGAAATTTGCCCCTAGAGATTTTCGAAAATCTGTATTGATCGATGTCTAATTGAAAAAAAGATTTTTTTTGAAAATTTCAGGTATTCAACTCCAAGATTTATGACGTAATTCTACTGAATGTTTTTCAACCAGCCGTTTTTCAAGAAAAAAATAAATAAGTTTTTGTCGCCACATTTAAATATAATCCCTTCGTATGTCACTCACGAATTTTTCATAGAAGACTCTATTCTTGCTCTACTTTATATGGTAAATTTTTTAAATCGATCCATTTGGTGAAACAGCCATAAAACACGACACCCTCTATCTGCTATATGACGAACTTAATTACAATAACAATAAACAACGCATATTGAAAATCAAATTTTCAGACAGTTTTTCAAAATATTTTCCACTTTTAATGATATGGTCGTAAAGTAGATAAAATTTCCGATATTTTCATACCAATCAAGCGGCAAATTAATTAACTTTAATACTTGTAAATAATAGTTAAAAAAACGGGTGCAAATCTTTCCTGAAGCTCAATTTTCAAAATTCGATTTTAAGCGAGCTTCAAGTTCTCGGCTTTCTAAATCCGAGAGTATGATTTTCTATAATGAAAATTATGTATGGCACCATGTTTAGAAACTTTTTTAAATTTTCTTCAGTTATCGGAAAACTAACAAACATGTCGGGAAAATTCTTACATATTTGGAAAGCTTTTTAAATTCGCTATCTAAACCAATTGAAAAATATTGAAAATCGATAATATTGGCTAAGTTTTAGACACTTATATAGGAAAATCTACGAAAAAAACAGGGCCGAAGATTTTCATGTGCCATTCAGAATTTTATCACATTTTTCCAAAACAGAAAGCTTTGGAGCATGTAGCTTGAACTTCTCTATCTAACGTACGTCAATTTTTGACAATATCTTAAAAAACTAGCGAGTAATCGCTGTTTAAAAATTGACTGTTTTCGCACGCCGAATCGATGAACGGCTCCGGAATCCCCTTAAGTAAATGAAATCCTTCCTATAGGATTGTAAGTCTCGCACAATCTCTTAGGGGCAGATAGGAGATAAAATTCCGAGACGAAAAGCCCTGTACTGTTTTTTCATCTCATGCACGGGCAATTAGTTATTAATTAAATCATGTAGCCAATCAGGTACTTCCTATAGCGATAAAAAGAGAGAAGCAAAGAGTTTTGACGGTAGAACGTGGGAAGCGGACCAGTTAGCAGGCTGGCGCGACAGCCGTTCAAAATAAGAGAGTACCTGATTGGCTACGTAATTTAATTAATTACTAATTACCTGTGCGTCTTAGACTTAAATGTGACAATAAAATTGATTTTATTTTATTTGACTATGTTGCACCAAATGGATCGATTTGAAAATTTTACCATGTAAAGTAGAGCAAGAATAGAGTCTTCTGTGAAAAATTCGTGAGTGATGTAGGAAGGGATCATATTTAAATATGGCGACAAAAACTTTTTTTTCTTGAAAAACGATGGTTGAAAACTTGCAAAATATTTGAACGATTTGTAGGGGCGGCCCTGGAGACCGTTTTAGCAAAATTAGAACCTCGTAGCTTATTTAGAAGTTAGTCGAAAAACGATCGTTTTGACCAATGTCGCAATTGTCAAAAAGTGACAAAGCACGGAAAATGACTAAGAATGACTCGTAGATTCTTCCAACATTGATTTTTTCGTTTTTGTCCATTTCATTCCAGAAAAAATTTGAAAGATTTCCACCTGTTGTAGAATAAAATGAAAAACGAGTCATTCTTAGTCGATTTGTGTGCTTTGTTCGTTTTTGTAAATTGTGACATTGTCAGAAACGAGCGTTTTTTGACCAACTTCCAAATGAGCTACGAGGTTCTAATTTTACTAAAATAATCTCTAGACACTCCCCTATGAATCCTTGAAATATTTTCTAAATCGCTCACTAACTAATAGGGAGTTTCATAAGAAACTCTTAAGAAAAACACCTGTAGATTTTCAAAAATCTCTAGGGGCAAATTTCATATGCTTATCCGGCTATACCCTTTGAATAATTTGAGATTTTAGTCAGTCAAGTTTGCGGTTTTGATATAATTTTGGGTAAATCATTAAAATCGGCGATTAAATTCTACAATTGTGACGATTTCGTACGTTTATTAGAAATGTACGAAAATCGTAAATATTTGATAACTGTCGATATAAAACGACGCAAATTGTATGTGTGTTTTGAGAACAACGAATCGCCTCAGGATGTAATTGGTGCTTACTTTCATGCAGTCCTTCTAGGCATCACTACTTGTATTTATAACAATTTCAATTTGGTACAACAATCACGGGAAATTTTCAATTTATTATTAAATTTTCAATGATTTTAGGATATTGAAATCAAAAGACAATTACATCATTCGACGCCGTTAACTCGTCTAAATAACATAACGAGAACATTACCGCAAAATTACGATGCATCACCCAGAAATCTACCCGGAAATTTCCTGTCGAAATTCAACGAATTTATTCATCAAGAAATTGAAATGTTCTTCACTGCATTACAGATGAGCGGTTGGACAATTGATAATCATTCGTTATTAATCGATGAATGGCGGATTAATTGGGAGAAATCACATAAAAATTAATAAAACTTTATATTTTTTTTTAAAATTGTAATCAAGACGTCGGCGTTACAGTCTCTTTCACACCAGTTTGTGATAAATGTTTAACAACATCCACCCAATTCCAACCGCGAGGTTTCTCACCTTTACCATCAACACGATTCCATTGGCGTCGTTTCTGGGCCTTTGTTAATTGCTCCTTTTTCGGTTCTCTCTTTGACGACACCTGAAATTGTACATTTCTAATTGATTGTAATCGTTGGTATAATTAACGTACATTTGTGTCATCTTCGGCGATTGTTAATTTATCAATTTCGTTGATATTTTCGATTGTTTCCGGTTGTTCTTTAATCAAATCATCGAAATGCTCTTTAACGTATTCAAACAGCGAGTACGTCATCGACATACCCAAATATTGTTGTGCCTCGTCCGTCACTAATTTAACAATTTTCGCTTTCAGTGAATCTACACTGTTTGTTTTAAAGGAATTTTAAATCTGTTTTCTGGTCGAAATATTTAAATCTTACACGTGTTTATTGTAGAATGTATCCAAGTTGATGTCGGGCAATTCGTTTGGATAATTATCACCCCAACGGATTTCGAGTAGAAACGATTTACTGCAATCATTCTCGCCGTACTGCAATCAATTACAATAATTAATCAATTTTTTGATATTAATAAAACGATATAACCTTATATTGGAAAATATTTGAGGTTAGTTGTTTGAAACACTCATCACCATCATAAATTGACGCCAAAACTTCACGTTCTTCATCTTGTAAGTTACTTTCAGACATTCTGCTTCATTTATAATCAATTTAAAATAATTCAAAATTGGTATAGCAATAAATTTATTATTTTTAAACCCAACCTTAAATTTGTCAATTGTCTGCCAAATGACAGCGAAAATTGCGGGATTTTCAAAAAATTCAACACAATTTAATTTTATTTATAGAATTATTCGGTAAATGAATTGACACTACGTGAATGCGATAGGATCGATGACGTTTGTAATTGAGACTCGTTACTCCGCTGTGGTGCCTATTAGAGTTCAAACATTTGTAATTGTCAACATTAAAATTGAGGAAATTTACCGTTTTCATGCGGTAAAGTTGGTCGAGAGCGTGCGGCAATAACGGACGAATCGTGTTAATTTCCATTAATGTTAAATGATCAACAGCCGCATACGAGCCGGTGTTTTTAATCAACAAATCTACAGACGACCGTAATTTCGACATACGTATATCCCAAATGTCTTTAATTATCGTGCGAATCTCATCGACTTGTACCATATCATCGGAAGCGTGATTCAATAATAGTTTCGCTATTATCATATAGTGTTCATTTGGCATTTTCACAAAAGTTCTACAATCGAAATAGTTAATTTATATTTCAACAATTCAAATAAATCACCACTTTGATAGTTTTTCGTTGTCTTTAATCTGTTCTAAATGTTCGATATTCATCCAGTCCGGCTGTTCGATTCGACACTTTTGTTGTTGTTTCAAATTGATGGCCACCCATAATGGGACGCGTATCGGTAGACTGGCTTTAAACGGGCCGTAATCACCGCATATTAAATGTATTACAGGACTATTAAATGTCGGTATGATTGTTATTAATTGTTTTTCGCCCAAAAATTCCACCTCTTCTGGATCCATAATATTGGGATTCTAACCTGTAACAACTATAAATTCGCGCCATTTTTTTAGGTTAGAACCAAACAAGCATACCAACTAGTTACAGGTAAAATCACTGCAATTAATTATCAAATTTAAAAATTCTTTTATTGTGATAAATTTGCAGAAATTGATTGTCATTAATTGTTTTTCGCCCAAATATTCCGCCTCTTTTGTATCCATAATGTTGGGATTCTAACCTGTAATAACTATAAATTCACGCCATTTTTTTAGGTTAGAACCAAACAAGCGTACCAACCAGTTACAGGTAAAATCACTGCAGTTAATTATTCAAATTTAAAAATTCTATTATTGATTGTGATAAATTTGCAGAAATTGGTTCGTTTGTGGTTTTTGGGTGTGAAATTTGTGTCTTGTAGGTGGATGTAAAATAAATTTTTGGTAATGTAGTAGTGTCGGCGCCACTGTTGTGTCAAACTTGTCAAGGTGATGTGTCAACTTTGACACCGTTGAAGCCGTTGAACTTTGCTACCGAGTTACAAAGTTGTAAACAATTTCCTAACGATAATATTGTTAATTTACATTAAAAAGAATTAATGTTTAAAAATAGAACAAAACTGGTATCGACGTCATTCTAATCGTGAAAGAACACACTTTTATTGGCCTTGTTTTCTTGATTAACTTATCGGTTTCGCAAGTCATTACAAAACTTGTTATTCTACGACCTTATCAAGCGATTACTTGTTGTGGAGAAGTTCCAGAGGTATGTGTTATATAATTATCGTTAATTTTTTTAAAATTAATTTGATTTTTTTGTAGTTTATTGAGAATAATGGCGAAAATTAAGGCCGGTCCAGTCGTGGATATTCTCGGTGATGAGATGACACGTATCATTTGGGATTCAATTAAACAGAAATTAATTCTACCATTTCTCGATATTGAATTGCACACATACGATTTGGGTATTGAGAATCGTGATAAGACCAACGATCAAGTAACTGTCGATTGTGCTGAAGCTATAAAAAGATACAATGTTGGCATCAAATGTGCAACAATAACGCCTGATGAGAAACGCGTTGAAGAATTCAATTTGAAACAAATGTGGAAATCACCGAACGGTACAATTCGTAATATTTTAGGCGGTACAGTGTTTCGTGAACCGATCCTCTGTAAAAATATACCAAGATTGGTGAGCTGTTGGAATAAACCGATTATTATCGGCCGTCATGCACATGCCGATCAATATAAAGCTACCGATTTCGTTGTACCCGGTGCTGGTAAATTAGAATTAGTGTACACGCCGAAAGGAGGCGGCGAACCGATTCGGCATGTTGTTAACGAGTATGAAGGCGCCGGTGTTGCTTTAGGTATGTTCAATACAGACGAATCGATCACCGCATTCGCTCATTCCTCGTTCAAATACGCTCTCGATCGCGGCTATCCGCTGTATTTAAGCACCAAAAACACAATCTTGAAACGTTACGATGGCCGTTTTAAGGATATCTTCCAAGAGATATACGATAGAGAATACAAATCTCAATATGAAGAGAAAGGTATCTGGTATGAGCACCGTTTAATCGACGATATGGTCGCCTATGCAATGAAATCTGAAGGTGGTTTCGTATGGGCATGCAAGAATTACGATGGTGATGTACAGAGCGATTCAGTGGCGCAAGGTTACGGCTCACTAGGCCTGATGACATCAGTATTAATTTGTCCGGATGGTAAAACTGTCGAATCTGAAGCTGCACACGGTACGGTAACGCGTCATTATCGTCTGTACCAAAAGGGCCAGGAGACATCCACGAATCCGATTGCGTCGATCTTTGCATGGACTCGTGGTCTATTACATCGAGCCAAATTAGATGATAATAACGAATTAAAAGAATTCGCAATGGTTTTAGAACAAGTATGTGTTGAAACTATAGAAGCTGGATTTATGACAAAAGATCTAGCTATATGTATTAAAGGTATGAATAATGTTAATCGTTCCGATTATTTGGAAACGTTTGAATTTATGGATAAATTGGCCGAAAATTTGAAGAACAAGTTCAAAGGCCATTTGTAAATTGAATTACACATTTATACGATTGTACGTAAATAAATTCGGATGAAGGGATTTTTAATACTTTCAATAAAGACAAATCCAAACTTCTTTGTTTCAATTAATCAGAATAGGTTTAATTAATATTTTTAGCGCTACATTTAGACTTCAGTCATCTTGTATTCATAGACAAGTAGTATTTATATAGATAGCGCTTTCCCTAGTTTTGCTTCTAGTGCCTAGCCTGATAACCGCTTAGGCAACCCAATAAATATCTCGTAGGAAAAAATTGAACTTTTTACGTGAATTGATGGAAAAAACATTGATTATAGATTCATTAAATGGTGACCAATACTTTTAATTGCAAATTCTACAACAAAAATAAAACCCTTTTTTATGAATAACTGTTTATTGATTTTTAGACAAAACAATTTTATTGTATTTATGTCCTTTCTTATTATCAATTTCTTTTTTTTTATTATTAAAATGGTGTATCCGGACAGTAAAGTAATATTTCATAATTATATTAATAATTTGTAAATAATGATTAAATAAAGGATCTTGAAATTGGATATGACTTTGTACTTGTAGAAACAATTGTTTATGATCTGAATAATTATTATTCCTCATAAATTAAATCTTTATATGTAGTCTAATTAATATCATATTTTCTTTTATAATAGGCTACTTTCAATTGAGAAATATAAGAAACATTTTGAAAATAACAGCAGCTTACTCTTCCAATACATTATTTCTCCTAATAGTGGTAAATTGGGTTGCCTACAATGTTTGTCTCAGAATTCCGAGTCGAGGCGCTATCCATGTATGTATAATGTATACTATGATTTCAGTAGGCACAGATTGACGTTGATAAACGTCAAAATAAATTTGCCACAGCTAATTACAAATCGCCAAATCTACCGATTTCTACCCCCAACTCAACTTCAGATACACACAAATTACGTACAATCCCACTTTTATTATTTTCATCTTTTTTCTGTAAATAAAAATGTCGAGATGAATGTACTACAAACTAAATTACACAAAACTAAAATATTAAAAATGTTTGCATTGTGATGAATTTTGTGATTTGAGATTATAATATGATTAGCTTATAAAAAAAAACAGGCCGGTAACGATTGTGATTAGACCATCAAGTTTGTGATTTGTTAATTTTTCTCATTAAACATTTTGAAATAAATAAATTTTTAATTTGATTCAATTAGCCCCAATTTACTGATTTTAAACGCCTCACATTTGGCAACGTTGCTACAAAGAAAAGACAATTTTTTAAAGAAAACACAAAAATTTGGTCAATTATCGTTGTAATAACTTACAAAAAACAACAAATTTAGGCTACTATCGCCCTGTTTTTATCAATATTTTTATAATACTTATTGCAAGATTTGGTGTAATTTCCGAAAAAAGTTTGGTTATGTTAGTGTTGTCCTTTTAAAATTTAAAAATCGTAAACATCAGAAATGATACCACCAATAGCCCCCGGACAGACCGATGAGAAACAGAATTTAATCAGTTGGGTAAGTCGTTAATATTTATTGATTTTCGACGATTCAATGTATAATTTATAGAAGAATACGTTCAATATGCGCCAGATTAGTTTGATGAATTTGGCCACACAATTGAAGAATGGTAATCGTACAGCGAATCTAGCGAATTGTCGACGTTCATTCAGTATCACCAGTCCGGCGAAATCATTGGATTTGTTAAGGAAGAACTTACAAAGTGCCATTAATAAAGATATCGATAATGTTATCAAGAAATATTTAGAGAAATTCTTCCAGCCGGCTATCAATAATATCAAAGTGAATTTAGGTAAAGATAGCGTCAATGAGGATCATATCAAAGATGTCTGTAAACAGATGTTGGAAGATGCGAAACTTATGTACAAGATTTGTCCACAATCTCGAGATAGTTCACCGTATGATTATAGCGATTCTGAAACTAGTACAACTGATGGTCGTATCGGCCAAACTGTAATTATTTCGTTTATAAATCAGTTTGATGATGAATAACGATTGAATTTTAGAGTCCGTTACATCACCGGAAACGAAAAGAATCCGACACGGATTCGGAGACGAATCACACACAAAAACGCCAAAAATCACAAATGTATCCGACATCAACCGATTTTATCGGTTGTAAATTGCCGGTACGGCGTGAAGGCCCCAAATGGAATCCGGATCGTGTCCACGAACATACCTTGTTTATAATGGGTGCAAAAGCGAATAAAGTCCTGGGTTTCGGACAGACGCGTGGCCGTTTATATGTTCGTCATCCGGATTTGGTGCGCTATTCCGGCGATCAAGAAGATAAAGAATGGTTATCATCGAAAAATCTGATGCCACCAAGTGGCGGTAAGGCATACCTGATGATATTGGACGATATTAGAGAATTAACAGAGAGCGATGATTATCGAAACAGTCCGAATTTACAATTGAACGAATTAGAGGGTTTTTTTGTGCCGCAATTTTTATTGAATAAAATCAAATTTTTCATCCAACAAGTACGTACCGATAAGAAACCGTTGATGACTTTAGATTTGTTCGATTTCAATAATCAATGTTTAACACCACCGATTGGTATTAGTAGTAGTGGTGGTTGTTTAGGGGGTGTAGAATCACCAGGTCCATCAACACCCTCCGATACTGTACAATTATTGGAATCGCAGCCTGGCAGTAGTACAAGTTCGAAACAATCCGATAATAATTTCGTTAATATACCTGAAATGAGTCCGAATTCGAATAATTCGATTATATCGAGTACAATGACACAAAGCCCTGGCGGTTTATTATCACCAAATACGTTGATAACAATGGCGAATGCTGATAGTGGTAATGTTATGGTATTGAAGGAAAATACACAAAATGATACGTGTTTATCTAATGTTCTAGTCAATAATTTGAATAGCGATAATTCACAAGATTTCTAGATAGTATTGCACTAGATTCAAATTAATTTATTTTTATAAATTTTATTTATTTAATAGTTGTAATTGTTTTTCGTTTTGCTAATAAATGAAATGAGATCAAATTTGGGCGTTTTTTTGTAAGCATTTCCGTTGCCAGTGGTGGAATCAAGGCAGAACCTGCCTTAGGATAGATTGCGGTTATTACGCTTCTCAAACGTTAGATGGCGCTGCGCCACAACGTCTTTTGTATACATTTTTATCCATGTTTACAGATTATTTTATTTAGTTAGGGAGCAATATGGCGGAATTTTTAAATTAATACGCTTATGTCGTCCTTTCTATTATTTTTTTGCGAAAAACTAACTCGGATGTGATGAAAATGTTTAAACAAAATCTCATTTTCGAGATAAAAAATAAAATAGTGCAAGGTTTTTTTCATTTTTCTGGAAACTGAACGGCAGATTTTTTTAAAATTTGGTATAAGTGAAGCCTAGACTAATACTGTACCTTATTTTTAAGCTAGGAGTAATGATTAAAGCCGGGTTTACACAGAAAAAGTCACTAGAAAAAATACACTACATCGTTTTGGCGGTTAATTTAAATATTTGTCTCGTTATTATTTTAAATGTAACATATTTAGCTTCCTGGTTAAAACCAAGTCTTTATAATTAACAAGGCCTGCTTGATTTTTCAGCTCAACGCTGTCTATCAGGCCTGTGCATTTTTTTAAAATCCCATAAGAAGCAAACTTTTGAGAAAATGCCAATTTTAATCGCATTGGCGCTAGTTACCAACCCATAAAAAGAAATAGCAGATATTTCTATCTCTATTTTCCTGTCATAAGTTTTGACAGTTGAGCCACGTTATATGAGTAAGATAGAGATGGAAATACAAGCTAGGTCTTTTAGTGCGATTTAATTAGCGCTAATGCGGCAAAAATTGGCGTTATTTCGAAAGCAGCGGTTCGGATCGAATGCACAGGCCTGTTAAACAGCATTGAGCTGGAAAATCAAGGTTAGAGTGCTTTCAAAACAACAGAATTCAGCGCCCTCTATAGTTATTATGTTATTAACAATAAAGATTCCGTCTTTATTGGTGTTACATGACAAAATATCTTTTACAGACTGATTAATGTCTGTTTTTCTGATAACAATAATTGACCTATATTTGTTTTTTTTTGGAAGGAGGAGAGAGCAGGTGCTAATTTCACTACTGGTACTTGTTCGTTTCGAAAATTCCATTAAAAAATCATAAACTTGCCAAAATTTTGAAATTTTGAGCTGTGTAAACTTGCCTGTAAAGTAACCAATAGGAAGTCGACATTTGGGCGCGTACATTTTAAATGACTCCTAGTTTAAAATAGAACGAAAGCTCGGGTAATTTTTTGAAATCTTTCCAATTTAACTTGTGGTTTCAGGCATGTTCCACCTTAATCAGCGTTGCGTCATAGCGCCGCGACGCTCCAATGCACGTCTTCCTCGCTATCTGCATCCAATCACATCAATTGTTGTAGTGGTCCTTATCCTTTTATATATTACGTATTAGCGGATAATATAGTGGCGTCGCGGCGCAGTCGCTGTCACCGTCAACATCGTCCATCTCTTTGGACGTCGCCGTCATCGTCGTCGTCGTCGACGACAACGGCCGAGGTTTCCTATGGTTTTGAGTTTTGTGTGTTGGTGGTGCTGGTGTGTTACGTCGTCGTTTTAGAGGCCGCCGCCGTTGCCGTCATTTTCAGTATCGTGTTGATAGCGAAACAGAGCAGGCGAGATTCCGGGATACCGCCAGCCCATCCCGGTCATTCTCTCTCTCTATTTACCTTTAGTTTATAGTCCGTAGTAGAGCAGGTTTTTTTATAAAAATATTTTAAAAAAAACACGAAAACATTAATTTTTTTTTGTAAATTAAAATAAAATTTTGGTGTTATGGAGCCGCAAAATCAAGAAATTGTGGCCAGCGGTTCACCAGCTGAGGTGCCCAACGACCCCGGGTAAGTCACCAGGTTGATAAATTCATCCACACCACCACCACCACCACCGAAATTGCAACAATTATAAACAAGACCACAATTGAAAAATCAACGGCGCCAAATTCGAGATTTTCACCGATTTTCTTCTATTTCAGGAAAATGTTCATTGGCGGATTAAGTTGGCTGACTAGTCCAGGTAAGATTGTACAGCACGTGATTTTTGTTGTTTGGTTATTATCAATGCTTTTTAATACACACTGTGATGTGTACAAACAAAAACTGTGATAAGAAGACACGATATTATCCAGGAAGTTACCCCGGAGGTTGCGCAACACAAACACGTT
>JAZBGW010001897.1:0-13409 GCA_037464815.1 Mylabris variabilis | reverse complement strand
CAGACAAATAGAAAAATTCTTAGCGACTTTCAATAAAATCGACAAAACAAAACTTCTTAACTAAAGTTCGTAGTAGTACGATAGGAAATTTAAAGGAAGCAAAAACAAGAATCTCCACTAATGATTACTGATGTAATTTAAACAGATAAGTGTAAAAGTAATCAATGATTACAGCAACATCTCGACTATTGTATAAGATAAGTTCAAGTAAATTGTATTTTATTCTATTTGATTTCATTTTGTTGCGTCTACAAGAAAAGCGAATTGCTTTTAATCAGACATAAATATTTCCTTATTCTATCTCTATCCAATGTAATTATCTATTTCGCTTTTTTCTTATCTATTTTCTTGCCTTACATCCAATTGAAAACATTGTTTCCATTGTTATCTACGCGATTATTGTAAGTATTCGTTTTAAATTGAAATTACAACTCTACTTGATCTATTATTGTCAACAAACACCGGATGGATTTGTATTTTAGCGATTTTTACGATTTGATTATTTATCAAAATTGTGGGTCATTTAATTTGCAAATTTATCTATGATTCATTCGCTTTATTTGTTTATTTTTATTGTTATTATAAATGGAACGTCAGCTTATACAAGCTTAATCCCCATAGTTTGATAAACAAACCAGTTTATGGAAAAACAAAGTTGTTCATTGCGATAATATAAATATAAATTATTATTATAGAACTATACGAGACGATTCAACTTTGTTATACTTTTATTTCAGCAAACATATCTAATTATAAAAAAATCCAACATACTCTATTCTAATCAAATAAAATATTGAATTAGTCTTAATTTTTAATTATTTGTTTTAATCTAAATAAAAAGCTTACTCGATAATTTATGTTTGATTGTTATTTAAATATTGACAATAAAACAGTAAAAGGGGTAGTTTTGCTGAAACGAAAGAAATAATTAAATAAGAATGTTAAAAAGAGGAAGTTGTAGGAAATTGCCGGAACAAGTTAATTAGCAGATGAAAGATCTCCTGAGTTAGATTTATATTTTGTATAATAAACAGTTTCTTATGAAAAACTTCTTGGCTTATTATTCTTGTTTTATTATTTTTAATTTTTAACTGTTATATTGTCTGAATAATAAATAAGTATATTTGAAGGCAACTTTTGTTCTGTTATTCCGTTCAACGAGGAAGAAAAGTTGTAAATTTCCCGACGACAGCGGTACTTCGTCAATCAATTTACCGCACTGGATTGCTAAACTTCTCTTATCTCACGTTATCATCAGTGACAACAATAAAAATAAAAAAAAACAGTTCTTTTGTTATTACTTTTGTTGCTTGTACACGACGACAATTCCGGAATCATCATCAAGATTTCATTTTTTTTCTAAAAATAACATTCTAAATAGTACGATTCACTTGATATTGCTTTATTTAAAAATATTTTTAAAGTAAAATATAGTGTACTCTTGTGTAATGATTACCGAGTTTTGTATTTGTCAGATAGTGATTTCCATTTCAAATTTTTAAGAATTGATTTAGACAGTTCCCGTATCTTGTATTTGAGTGCATTCGCATCACGAGCTTATCCATATATCAACCATTCTTTACTCGAATTCATTTGGGAAATGTTCATCCCGTTGGTCTTCAACATTTATTCATCCACTATATTCTACATGCATGTATTGTACTAGTCATATAGATTATATTTGATTGCACTGGGTATCCTGGAGGAAATGCAAAAATTCAATAACCGAAATGACCCAGTCGTTCGCCTCTCCAGTCTTTTTTAACTATTTTTAATTTGATGTTAATCTTTTATGTTAATTCAACAAGAAAAGATAGAAGACAATCTGTCAATTCAATAGTTTTAACATAAACAGTAGAAGTTGATGATAAACAGCTGTGGTAAAATGACACAATGAGGCGAATGACTGAGGCTTTTTAATTATTATCCAAAATCATCCGCTAACTAATATGAAACATTATAAAGCTATCCAGTCTGAGATGAAATACCTTGTATACAATGTGTTGATATGGTAGTAAGTAAGTCAGGTTGATCAGATGATGACAGACGGACTATGATATGTATTTACAGAGAGACGATGATGGATTCCGTTTAAAATCTAGATTATTTTATGTAAAAATAAACTAAAAGATGAAATATTGTGATAATTTTGAAACAGTTTAAGAGATGAAAATAAAATTCTACCGGCTGTTTATAACAGATTGTATCTATTAGACGAATTATAGACGACTAATTTTGTATGGCAGTTCTATTTTTATTGAAACATACAAGATTTACCCTTTAAGTTACATTACAAGACACTTTTATATTTTGTATTTACGATGTCACATCAATTACAACAGAAACAACCTAATAAAAGTACATTGTTGTTGTTTTTTTTTATGGTTTCTCAAGTTAACTTGAGTCACATAACTTATTTTCCTCGGCACGAAATTTTAAAACGCCGTATAAAATAAAATAACAAGAAAATTAAGAAAAATTGTAAACGTTTCTAGATTTAAAAGAGCAAATTTTTCCACGTTTTACGGTTGTACGGTAATTTAATTTTGTGTTCTGCTCTTCCACATTTTATTATACACCCCCATCTTTCTTTCACCACATATTTTTGTTTTTTTGTTTTATTCTCATATTATATTAGAATGTCGGTTCTGATTTTTCCCATAATAATACATATGAAAAAACGACTATAATAAATATCTTAACTAATTAGTTAGTGTCATAAAAATTCTAACAAAACAGAAGAAAATACAACTAACTAACGGTCTGGTAAGTTTGTTTTGGATTCTTTCTTGAATTTTACTTCAACAATCGTTTATCTTCTTACTGGAATGTTTGTTTAGTGTATTTTGCTTCTGATATATCAGAAAATTTACAACAGTCTATTTATATTACCGAATTTGAATTTTACAAATTAAGTCAAGATAAATAACAACATACTTCTCCATGATCTACATAAGTAATAAGTTGAAAAAACACAAAACTAGTAAGGTAAATAATTATACTAATTTTAACTTTAAATAGAATTTTTCCTCTATTATTGTTATTTTGTTTATTTATTGCAGACTAAAAGACAGCGGTGTAGACGATGAGGAGGGTTGTCATTGTTATTGAAATAATTATGTTTAAAGCATAATTTGCGACATTTCGGGAACATTTCTCGGATACAGTTAGTGTATGAGACAAGGAAAAGGCGTCACCTAAATGAAACGTAAAGGAATCCACGATGACTAGAAAAAAAGAACCTTTAAAGCTGTCTCATCTGGTCCGAGAGAGAAAATGTGTATGAAATGTAGTGAGTAAAACTGCTGAATAACGTAATAGGTGGTGTTAAATTTTTCTGCTATTTCTTAAATTTATCTAGATCGTGTTGTTGCGCCCATCGGTTGCATTTTATATATTAAACTGTTTTCTCAATATCGAATAATATTTATACAGGCTGTCCCGTAAGCAACGTACATCTTTTTAGGAGAGTAGATAGAGAATGGGATCCTGAGACGATAGGTCCTGTTCGATTTTTTCACCTGACGCACAGTCGTTCAAACTAAAGGAGCACCTGATTGGCTAGCTAATTTGATTATTTACTATTTACTGGTGCGTCAGATGGAAAAATCGTGCAGAATTTTTGCAGTCCTAAAGCGGGTCCGCGACTTACGGGTCAGCCTGTATACATCATTGAATTTTGACGAAATCGCCGAAATTTCGCTAATATCGAGATAAAACTTTTGATTTTATAACTTTACAACTATTGAACTTCAACTTTATTATGGTTATCGGAACTTTCCGACTTCAAATCTTAATAACCGTAGTACTTTAATTATCTCGTGTTAGTAATAACGATCCAATGTTTATGTTCGACTTGTACAACAAGAAAAGATTTCGATCAAATCAAATCATCGTCAATATTGCACTATTATTGTTTGTTTTTTTACGTTCTGTGTAGAAGAAATATTACGTTAGTAGAAAAACTTAATGATGCTTTTATTATTAATGTAGCAAAAAGTTAAGTACAACAAGGGGACGATTTTGAATAGTGGTGGTGGTGTCTTGCACGCAATTACTGGGCGAGTCTTGATACAATGAACCCTAAATTTTCAAATGAAAACGTATGTACATGAATACGCCCAGTTTTGGCATGTACAATATGAAAAATATTCGACGGATAAAACTGGAAAAACACTGTGCGATTAGCGGTAATAAAAACACACCCGACTATAATTTTACAGTGAAATGCTTTCTCATTATTTTTTTGGATGTTTTTGATTTTTATTTCGATGAATTTTTTAAAAAAGATAAGCATGCATTGCCGAAGTCGATTTTTATTTCGTAACGTTGCCGTTGAAAGCTCGCTTTAAAATTCCCTATTGTATTTTCCAGGAATAAACAATTTTACAGCAAGTCGTAACTAAAAATCTCACACAAATTGCAAATAAGAATGGTAAAAAGAATTTACAATAGTGAATGTAGATTTTTCGTTAGAATAAAATCAACTATTCTTATTTTATTATAATTTAAATTTTATGTACATTAGGGGTAGACGACAATCATCTAGAGATTCTAAACCATAACAATAACGAATTTAATTTGGTCGCTAGAGACAAGGTATTATGATTATTTTTAATTTGGTGGCAGGGTGAGTTACGTGTCTGTAAGCCAAAGAAATTTCAAACGTTTTCAACAAAAATAAACCGAATTGAATAATTCCCCGTTCACCACTAAACTGCTCTATTTTTAAAATTTTGGAATGTTTATTTTACTTTAAATCAGTGGCTTCTAAATTGTCGTCCAGAAGATTCACCGATAACATGACCTATCTCTCGTATCTCTGAACGTGTAATCCGATGAGGCACTCCGATAGGCGACTGTAAAATTCGCATAAATTCATAGTTTGATTAGTTCGAATTCTAATTAATTTGCGCCGATGCGAATTTTGGGGGCAAAAACAATCAGAAAGTTATAGATTGTTATAGTAATTCTGTTTTCATTTTGTATAACTTTCTAAAATTCATTTCAATTATCGAATTGTTTGCTTTCAACTTAAATAAACAAAATAATAACAACAACAATAGCAATATCGAGAAGTTTAGTGGGAATTTTCGTATTTGAAAAATGATAGTAAGTATTGATTTATTTATTTACATACATATTTCTCCCGTGAGTCGGTGTTCTCGTGGGTGATATATGCGCTTTCGATAAAAAATGTAACATCTCCACATGTTTGATGTTGCCTCAATGATATTCAGAAAAAAAGCCTTCTTGAATTTTTTGTAATCAAAAACGGGAATTTTAAAACTTACACCCCCTGTGATCCATCGGGTTGTGAACTTTTTCTAAACAACATAATCTACAGCTCGTATTCTGTAACTTTAATAAATACGTTACTGTATCCAACTAAGACACTACTACTGTCATTTTAATTAAAGTAATCTATATTTCTCATTATAAATTCATTCTCTTCAGTATTTTTAAACCTCTGAAGGAATTCGTAAAGAATCAGCCGGACCAATAAATTATTGAAAAAAAAATTATATTACCGAGAAGAAACAAAAAAAAATATTGGGCAGCTTGCAGCCCAAGTATTTCAGTTCAGTACAAGCAAACAATTAGAAATAAATAACAAATTACAGTTGATATGGACAGTGAGTGTCTAAAAACTTGCAAAATACGAGCTTATACGGGGTGATTCACCCAAAACGAGCTAAAATGAGCTACAAGCTTCTAATTTTGCAATATTTTTCTAATCTCTCGACAAATAATGGGAGTTGCCATAACAATTTTTCGTTCTATGTGAATCACCCGGTATAGAAAATGAGAGATAAACAACAGTGCTATCGAATCTACCTAAAATAAATAGACCAGCGAAACGAAATGTAACGATTTTTATAACATTCCAATCTTTATTTCTTATCAGTTGTAGTCATTTAATTACCGAGTTTGATATAAACATCGAGAATGATCCATACCGAAAAACTCTCCTATATAACTTTTACAAAAATTGACTCTTTCATCACATAAATACGTCCAAGTTCAGAAGTTAGGATAACTAAATTCTATTTTATTGTTTTATTTTTGTACATATCTCGATTTTATTAAATATCTCATATATATTATGGACATACAGTATATAATCGCCACTAAATATGGTAGTTGTATACAGGGTGTTTTTTCTAAATGAGGTCAATACTTATGAAATTCCTATTAATTGGAGAGCGATACAAAGAATATTTTAAGGATTTGTAGGAGGGGCAGTGGAAATCATTTTAGCAAAATTGGAACCACGAAGCTCATTCGGAAGTTAATCAAAAAACGCTCGCTTTAGACATTGCTGCAATTTTAAAAAACAAGTTAAATAAGATTTAAGATCTCCCGTGAGTGATCAATTTAATGGCGGTCTCTCTATTTTCAATATTTTTAATGTTTTAGCGACGTATTTCGTTCAAATATGTAAGTATATGATTTTACTTTGAAAACATTAGATATTTTCACGATTTTCTTTCGACTTATTGTTGCGTATTTTGTAAAATTTGAATATCTCTGTGTGAAGCGTCTTGATATATTGATAAATATAACTCGAAAGCGAACAGAAAACGTTTACCTATCTCCAATATAATCCGTTTTACAAAATAAACAATACAAACAATTGTAAATTTGTATTTGTATATATTGTGTATAAGGCGAAAATCGATTAATCTCATTGTAATAAAAATAAAATAAGCCAAACAACTTTTCCTGATTCTGTCATATTGTGGAGAGTTTTCTCATTAATCACATGCCTGTTATCCTTAACGGAATATATTGTTTCAATATTAATTATCAATACTGCAGTCAAATCGATAACTTTTTTCCCTCTATGTATATTGTAAGTTTATCAATAATTAGACTGTATCTGTAGTCGATAGACTGTTTTGAATAATTTCATAATCACTCACTCGATTTAATCAATGTTGTAATCTGGTTGAATCTTTGAAAACTTCAAACTCTTCTATAGGATGAAAACAAGGATAAACTTTAAGCTGACGACAACGGTGAATTTAGCTCGAACAACTAAAGTAAAAAAGAAATCGAACCATGTCAACTTGAGCATTGTCACCGATTAGTTATCAGTTAAGAACACACTTTTAAATATTGTGTTAAATAAATAAAATTATTTCTATTACATTGAGATTGTGTTGTGGTGGTCCTGGTGGTGGTTTAAGAAAAAAAGTAGAGAAAATATTGGTGAGACAGGCGGAGTGAAACTTGTAAAAAGTATGATGAATTACACACAGACTGTAAAAGGTCGCAAGAGATATTCTTGTTACATTTGACAATTAATCGATTATAAATATAGTTCTAAGATAAAACCAATAATTTTATTTTCAACATTTTTATATCATCTATAATTTAAATGGTAATTAAAATCGAATATCGATTCACGACTGTCGACCCCAGTTATTCTATTGTCTGTTAGTTGGTTAGTGAAATTAACGATTCAAATTTAATTAAATGGTTTAAAGTGCTTAGTTGTGTATATTTTATGGGGACAAACTAGAAATAGTCGATTATCAAATCAGGTATTAATAGTTGCAATATTGTTTGGATGATTTGGGAAATTCTAAAGGCACACACCCATTAAATACCAAATTTTCAAGTTGACCAGATGAATGCAAATCGTCGACAAGCTGTCAAATACCTACAGGGACACATAAATGATCAAAACACTAGAATTTAACTCAAAATACCGCTAAGACATTGTTTAGGAATAAAATACGCTACAGCTGATGAGTTGAGCAACATTTAGGTTCAACTCAAAACACGCTAAATGTGTCTGAATTTTCTCCCTTTCGAGGCCTCATTATCGTAAAACTGCTTGTTCAAATTTAAATTAACCTGACAATGAGTGTATACGCTAATAAATGAGATTTTCGATAAAAAAATTGGTGGATTACGCATTGTAAAGGTGACAAAACAAATATTTTCAATGTAAATGTTGTATGTTTGAATAATGATGGATCGGATTTTTTTAAAACGATGAATATCTCTCTTATTTATCGTTGTGTGTATATATAATTGCGCCCAGTGACAGTTTGAGTTTTTCGAAACCGATTTTTCTCTATATAGAAGAGTCGCGACAAAAATAATCTAAATTGTTTGCGAGTTGCACTGTTGACAAATGAATTTAGTCGACAGCACGTTGTGGGCCATGATTAATGTCTGCGGCTCGTTTTCTATAAAATGAAGAGTAATTTAATTGGATGCTGCCACCTTAGAACGCACCACCATATTATGTATATATTTTACCCAATCATCCACAACTACTATAACGTATTTAGTATGTATAGATGAAGTAATAGAACGAGAAGCAGCATATGCACGTGTCTCTATTAGCTCTTTCATATTGCACGATTGATTATTCAGATTTCTGCTACCGAATTACAAACCAAATTTATAACATTGTCATGTCAATGATGGCAAGAAAATCGTCACCATCTACGACAGTTCGTGGATTCTTGTTAAATAAAATGTTCTTTTATACGCGAATTGCCAGCGACTGGTCCCAACTACCCTAATCATGTGAGATAAAACCGAATGGAAAGCAAATCAGTTCAATAGAGCGTTAGATAAAACCGATTTAATCGACATAAAACTCAACTAAAACAATTCCCAATTTTATAATCTACAGACTTTATAAATGTTTACACAACGTATGGTTTATTAATTAAGATTTACTTTTAACTTAAAGTACTTAAATAAGCAAGCGAGTTTCTCAATGTTTATATAAAACACTATAAAAAGAGACTTATAACAATATTGATTATAGTTGAAAGAAAAAACGATAGAATTAATTTAAATTCAAGTTAGGAGAACATAAAGCAAAAGAAAATGAATAATAAATGACCTGACCTGGGACTTAGACGGGAAATAGGGCGGATGGTCAAACGGATACATCACCGGATTTTGACGAAAAACGAGAATAGGGTTAACAGTTGAGTGTTTTATAAAAAAACATATTGACGATCAATTTAAAATGTTTATTGCTATAATATAAAGATAGATTATTGTTTAAATATATATAAAGGAATGCAACGATATATACAGCTGGAATCATGTTGTCTCATTAATTTTCCGAATTTAGGGCTTTCCCATTTAACTTTACAAAGTATACGGTTCTTTAGACGAAAGTCACCAGATGAATTCACTAGCGTTAAATTTATAATTGTTTTGTAGAAGTTAAAGAATTTGAATAATTCCAACTGCCAATCTAAACATTTAAGGGGAAGCTGGAATCCGGCCTCTATTCGGTGTCCGAAAAAGTGACAATTTTTAATGATCGATTCCTCGTTTGTTTCCTAGATATTCAAACACTGTAGCCAGCGTTAAATTAGGCGTTTCACGGTGTATCCAAAGGAGTTTTCTATTTTGGAAAATTTTCTCTAAATTGCGAAATACAGAGAAAAATGTCGGAACATATCAATTTTTTTTAAATGACGCAGTTTCTACAACTTTGAAGATAAAAAAATCGTACAGCAACTTACTTGAAAGCTTATTCATGGGCTTTTTCGGAAACCATCTGCCCTCCGCCCATAAATAAGCTTTCAAACCAGCTGCTGTATGATCTTCTATCTTTAAAATTGTAGAAACTGCGCGATTTTGAAAATTTTAATATAATCCGATATTTTCCTCTGCACTTTGGAATTTAATGAAAATTTTAGAAAATGGAAAACTTCTTCGGATGCACCGTGAAACGTCTAATTTAACGCTGGTTGCAACGTTTGAATAACCAAGAAAATAAGCGAGAAATCGACAAAAAAAAGAAAGTGTCACGTTTTCGGATATCGAGTAGAGGCCGGACTCCAGCTGCCCCTTAAACCGGCACTACAACGATCGAAATTAACATTAATAATAGTAATATTTGCAGTAATCATTGAAGAATAAAATAGAAAGATTTCTAGCTCTCAAATTGAAAACTACCAATAACGATAAAAGTCTATAAAGTAGAACTCAATCTCGAAATTCTTGGATTTGTTAATAATGCAAAACGACTTTCCAATACTAGAGTCTTAAAGTATATTGTCGAGTTTTCTACGATTTTAATTACGATTTGTTTTATTACTGTGGATAATTGTACTTCAATACAATAGGTATTTATCGATTTGTTCTATTTTATTTTCATCAAAATAGTGATAAAAATCTAACTTTCAATGACGTAAAGTTGATGCAATCGAACAACAAATAATATATTGTTTAATACCACTTCCTATTTGTTAAAATTACATACCATTTTCATTTTCAATTTAACAAAGCAGTTTTCCAGTTCATCAGCCACCAGTTATTCGCACAATCAAGAGCTTTCTCATTGATTCGTTTCAATTCAAATACATATAATTGAATCGATATAACTAAGAAAAATTGTAATTCAATCGAGCACTTTAGTTTTGCAGATATACAGTCGAACATTTTTGGACTGATATCACTTACGGTTAAAGTAGAGTGACCATTTTTTTTAACAGTCCAATCCGGGACATTACTCCCTCAACAAAAACACTTATTTTTTCTAGAAAATGTACCTGGTGAACCACTTGACTGTTCATAGTTTTTATGGTAACTCCTGTTATTCGATGAGCAATTGGAATAATATTTTAAAGACTTGTAGGGGGTCCTTGAAGATAATTTTACCACAATTAGAACCTCGTAGCTCATTTGGGAGGAGGTCAAAATACTCTCGTTTCTTTTGAAGTCACGATTTGCAAACACTGGCCACACACTTAAAATAACTTAGAGTGACTCGAGGATCTTCCCAGCTTTGATTTTTTTTTTTTGGTTTTTCTTCAATGTATTCTGGAGCAGATGAAAAACGAAAAAAACCAATTTTGACAAGATCGTCGAGCTTCGAGTAATTCTTAGTGGTTTTATGTGTTTATCTCGTTCTTGAAAATCACGCCATTGTCCAAAACTATCGTTTTTGACCAAGTGAATTGCTAATTACGGGACGCCCATCGATGCGGAACGTAAAGCTTGAATCCGGGACTGGCCCGCAAAATCCGGGTCGAACGGTCACCTAAAGCTACAAATATTCTGATAAACTGTACTCATTGAGATGATAGAGCGGGCACAAAAATTAATTTAAATTCAACAAAGTTTACGATAATAACATTTGAAAGAAACAAAATGTAATTGTCGGAAATAATGGATAAAGTTGTAACAACTCTTTGTTTTATATCAAAAGGAATTCGTTCCAAATTTACTCTCTCTAATTTGAAAATCATTAGATAAAAGACTGCGAGAATTTTATGATAATTCACATAGATGATATATAGTTGTGTTATTTTTTTATAATTAGTTGGGAATCGGTCGAGTTATCACAGACCGACTGTATTATTCTCACTATTGATTATGGTATTATCATGGTGAAACAGCTACAATAATAGTGACAATAAAACAAAAAACTGGTGTGTTAACAATTTGATTTGTTGTGAAATTTATTAAATTTTGATAGATTGACTATCTCATAATAACAATAGTAAATCATATTAATATTTATAGCCGATATATTTAATTAAATTCAGTGGTGTTAAAATTTGGAATTTACACAATACTCAATATTATTTTTAATAAAATATTATTTACTGTTATAAAATACGCAAATAACAACCCTATAGATTTTAATTTTTTTTATAATGTCGGACCTACAGGGTCGATTCGGCGTGCGAAAATAGTGCTTTCTGTTTTGAAAAAATATGATAAAATTCTGAATAATAGTGAAAACTCTTGGACCCTGTTTTTTCGTACATTTTCCTGCATAATTGGCTAAAACTTAGCCAGTATTATTGATTTTCAGTATGTATCAGATGAATTTAGATAGCAAATTGAAAAAGTTTTCCAAATATTCGATATCTGAAGAAAATTTAAAAAAATTAATAAAATTTCCGATATTTTCATGCCATTCAAAAGGCAAACTAATTAATTTTAATACTTGTAAATAATAGGTGAAAATGGGGTTCAAATCTTCCCTGAAACTCAATTAATTTTCAAAATTCCATTTTAAACGAGCTTCATGTTCTCGGCTTTCTACATTATCTTTCTAAATCCGAGAGTATGATTTTCTATTTTGAAAATTATGCATGGCATCACGTTTGGATTTTTTTTTTAAATTTTCTTTAGTTATCCGAAAACTAACAAACATATCGAGAAAATTCTTACATATTTAGAAAGTTCTTTCAAAGTTGCTATCTAAATCGCTTGATGAATATTAATAATATTGGCTAAGTTTTAGACAGTTGTTAGGGAAAATCTACGAAAAAAACAGGGTCCAAATTTTTTATCTGCCATTCAGAATTTTATCACATTTTTTCAAAATAGAAAGCTTCAGAGCATGCACCTTTAAAGGCTCTATCCAACGAATCTCAATTTTTGACATTATGTTAAAAAACAAGCGAGTCATCGCTGTTTGAAAAGTGAGTGTTTTCCCACGCCGAATGGCCAAATGTCTCCGGAATCCCCTTAAATTATCGGTAATATTTCGTATCAATCATTAGAAGATTGTATAATTTATTTAATTAGCAGATTATATAACTTTATTCGTTGAAATAAATGAAAATGTCGTTCAAAACCATTTTGTGATAAGTCAACTGTAAACATAACAAAATTGTCAATTCTTAAATAAACTAATTAAAATTGTAATCTATTAAGAATATGGTTCGTAATACAGTTTTATAAATTTCAATCAGAACACAGGAGAATTAGAGAGACTGTAATTTTAATAAAGTCCCTTCATTGAGAAAAAAGTTGAGATATGCAGCATTAAATTATGAATTCAATTTCGAATGCCCAGTTTTGTGGGTGAACATATTATGTTTAATTTTATCTTTGACAGAACAATTGGTTTCTATAGCTTCCAATTCATGTCAAGTTTCAACTGTAAACTACCTCAATAAGAAACTTTAATGGTTCGCCAAAATGTCGAACGTTTTTTTTTCCTTTGCAACCACACAAAAACAAATTAAGACGTCTTGATTATGTTGTAATTGTAATTTTTCTATCTCAAATTCCATTAAAATCATTAATTATTGTAGACAGTAGTTATGATCATTAGAAATTAGTAGTTGAACATCATTGAGAATGTTTTAGTGAACTAACAATGACGAGATTTCCTACATAACTTACTTTAATATTCGAATGTATCCAATTCAACAAAAGATAATTGCGCGTTTAATATTTCTTAGATATATCATTGCAATATTTTAACATAATTAATTTACGGTAAATAGCTGAAATTTAGAACAAAAGCTTGCTGTGTACAGTCTTTCAAATTGTCCAATGTATTTATCCGATATTGTAAATACCGAAGATTTTCCTACAATTACTATTAAAAATGACATTTTTGTGCCTCTGTCCGGAAATACTAACTTTCCAAATCTCAAAATCGTCCAAAA
>JAZBGW010001896.1:0-13412 GCA_037464815.1 Mylabris variabilis | reverse complement strand
TTTGTGAACAATTAAGATGGCGCTGGTGTTGCAAATTGACTAAATGTGAAATAATTGTTAGAGTAAGACAGAATTAAACGAAGAAAGATAGACATCCGCTTTGTAAAGGCATTATTTTCAAAAAATTCATTACATGATTTTAAAATGAATTAAAGTTGGATATACCATCTATATCAAAACTTAGAGTTGAAGTATTTCTTCGTTTAATTCTGTCTTACTCTAACAATGATTGGAGCTTTATTCAGTAGTCAATTTGCAACACTAGCGCCATCTTAATTGTTCACAAACTCTTCGACAATTTTTATATATGCAGATGATCCTCCCTACCTCTTCACTCCATATTCTGTACTTATATGGGGGGTGCCAACTTGACAAACGTCATTTCAACCGCTGAACGTAGACTATTTTCACGGCCCTTGTTCGTCTTGAGAGTATCCTCTGGATTTTGCTATGTAGATGCGGTTGAACTTGCTGATCATACAACCAGCTTCTTCAAAGGTTTCTAAAAATATCAACGAATTCATTAAATTTTAGTCGGAAGGATGGGTACAAGATGAGCAACACTTGGAGACTTACACCAGAAAAAGAGCAAAGGGACCATAATAAAACATGCAGTTCGGGTAATCATAGACTGGCGAAGAGGCACAAGAATATAACGAGAAGCAGAAAACAATATTATCAGTGTTTAGACACCTTCTGAAGGAACTGATAGTATGATCGAAGAAACGTCAAGTTCAGGCGCAACTATGTAACAAAACCTGGTAGATGCTCACAAGACATTTCAATCTTGTTTATAAACGAATAGCATGTGATAGCAAAGCAATTAAGGTCTCAAATGCTGCAGGTGGTCCTTATTAACAAAAGTCTCTGGTTTATATAACTTTACGTCTTTGTAACTTGTCTAGAATAAATAAAAGTTAAATCAACTAACTAATATAATCATGAGTTTCATAGTATAAGATTTAATAAGCAAGGAAATTAGATACGTAATCTGACACTGTTTGGCTTCTATTACCTAATTATAATAAGATTTATTTATACAGGCTGAATCAAAAATAGCGCATATTATTCACAACTTTCTTATCTATGAAAATTTCGAAAAACGACTCGTGTCTCTTTACTTTTCAATAATACAATTGCGAGTAATCCGAAAAGAATCTACCGGTCATCATGGTGAACATATGAGGACATCACTAATTTTTTTAAATAGCACCCCTATTTTTTATTACATTTTCAGGTAGAGTATTTGTTCTACATACAAATGTAAAAATAATAGGGACTTATGTACATAAGAAAATTTCTGAGAAAAAAATCCTAAAGCTTATAAGATTCCCTGTCATAATCACAATATCAACGTATCAGCATAGCAGAAGGAAAACACAACACCTTTGATTAACACTAAGCATGACAAGTATCGATTTATTACTGGATTAAGTAGGTGTATGTTAATTTGTTCGCTTAAATATTGACAAACATGGCGGATTTAATTGTTAAAAATAAAATTAGAAATTTTAATGTAATAGGAGCTTAATCTGCATATAAATCGATCCCATATATTTCAAAGGTAGTTAATATTTTCCCTATAGATCTAGTATTTATATGGATAGCGCTTCCACGGCTATAGTGCCTAGCATGCTAGCCATTTAGGCAACACATTAAATACCCCATACGAAAAAATTAAAGATTTTATGTAAATTGATAGAAATAACATTTATTATAAATTACTTAAATAGCGACCAGTTTCTTTTAAAAAATGCATGTATCGTTTAATGCTACGAAGAATAATGCTAGTGCTTCTTTTGCTAGTGTTGAAGCGTCACTGTCAATTCTAGAACCCATATCGAAATATCCCAAATAGGGATTAAAGTTCCACTATACATATGTGTTTTTGAGGCTCATGCTCATCGGTAATAGTAATAATAATAATAATAATAAATCAGTAAGCGTAGAAGTTTTGGTTGCCTATCCATGATTGCTTCACTATTTCGAGATAAAGCACTGTCCATAGATATACTAGATCTATGATTTTCCATCCAGAAGTAACAATCATTAAAGTCTCCAATTTTATTTTTAACAATTAAATCCGCTAGATTTGCCAATAATTGTGTCAAAAATTTAACATACCCCTACCTAACCCAGTAGTAAATCAATGCTTGTAATGCTTAGTCAAAAGTGTTGTTTTTTGCATGCTATGCTGATTCATAATTTTTCTTATATTTTTATATTCTTACATATTTGAACCAGAAAAAAATGCACTATTCGAAAATGGAATAAAAAATGAAGGGTGCAGCTTGAAAAAATTGTTGATAACGTCATTTCATCGCAATGGTAACTGATAGAGCCATTTTGGCTTAATGACAATTAAACAATTTAAAACAGTAAAAAGTTACCTGTCTCGGCGTTTTTTCGAAATTTTCATAAATAAAAGGGTTATGAGGATTATGCGTTACTTTATACTCACCCTGTATATTATTAAATATTAATTTAAACTTGTCTAGTGAAGCAATATGTAAATTAACGAAAATTTCATTTATGACAGATAACGTCAAGTAGATAAAGTTGATTTCAATGAAATGGTTTGAATGTAAAATATTACCATAATTGACATATTAACATAATTATTTACATAAACCGTACTTCGGATGAGTAATATTGGAAACTTTCAAAGCAATTCTTTGTTTTCACTCACTTCACTAATTTAGACAATAGAGAAAGGTACAAATCGATTTACAGTCAATTCTCGATAACTCTCGATTCTATTCCAATTATTAATCGTCTATTTTAAGAATCCATTTCTATAATCAATCATATGTCCGGTCTACGCCAAATTTATGATTCTTTATAGAGCAGAGAAATTTCCCATTTACAGAACGAATAAAAAATATCGAACGTTTTACAGATAATAATAAAGCGAGACCAAAATCGAACATCTCGTTAAAATTGACTATTAAATAAACCACCATGAAACGCCTAACTTTAATTATGACTATTTCAATACCTTGGGATAAATTAAAGTCTAAACAAACCCTACAATTAGTGAAATGTTACATTTTTATCATAAATTATTGATATTATCGCTACAACTATTATTCTTTTGTTATAGTACCAAAAATGAAAACAATTGGACGCCTGTGGAGTTCAAATAGCCGACACTCTCAGGGGATTCCGATTCCCTTCATCTCTCATTTAATCCTAATTCTTATCAGGATGTACCATATTAATAAAGAGATACTGATGGAAAAATAAAAGTTATAGGAATTTTAGGTCAATTAATGAAATTAAAACTTTCATACAACACTCAATATCGTACACAATACATTATTAAATTAATTGACACACTCGAAATTTTTATGATTGCACTACATTGATTCGTTGGGGAAATTTTGTTTGAAATTAATAACAATAGAAGAGTAGGGTGCAGAGACAATGAAGCGTAACAGATTATGATTCTATTTTCGTAACAATTCCAATTCAAGTGGAAAATAAAGTGATTGTTTTAATAATAATTTAATTATTACATTCGTATAATGATTTTAAAAAATCGTTCGTAATAAAGGACACTACATCAATCATTTGAAAAGCATTTGTCCCCTATTTTCGTTTTTTTACAAAGCGAATGTGACGAATTGTCCAGATAGAAAGAGCTTTCAATTCAATCTATTCAAATTGAGAATGAACTGTCTGGTATAGAGAGAAACTCGATTAGGCTTCAGGTCGATTTTTTTTCTTTTTGATCAGACAAGTGAAATGGTGTCTGAAAAATTTGGGGAACATATGAAAATCACATACTTACCAATGGCATACAGGGTCAACAGTGTATTCTATTTATAAACTGTCGACATTGTACTAAACCAGACATTACTGAAAGCTAACAGTTGAGGGGTTGATAGATGTTATCGATTGTATACGGTGGAGGTTCAAGGATCTCAGAATTTTCCTTTCTTTATCGGTGATGAAATATAACACAGCCACAAATCTGATTTAAGTACGCACTAACAACGGAAATACTTTCATTAATTTTGATAGTTTTAACCATCATAGAAATATTAAAAATAAATCTGAACAATGTAGGTCTTCATTTTAATTCTGCTATTAAATCCTTATTATCCTATCTATCTCTAATAAAATTAATTATTTTATTGTCTGCTCGACTACAACTGTATGTTAATCAATTATATAAAAAAAGAATGGTAAAATTCAAACTCACGTAATTATAAAGCTTGAATTTGATAACACATACAATATTAATATGCTTTTAGATTTATGAAGCACGTTTTCTAGTAAATCTGCAAATCATTTCAAATACCGTCTACCATTGCTAACAAGATATTCATTTTGATGTTACAATAGATCCTTGGAAGGGTCGAATTACAATAAGGAAACTCAATCAACCCTTATAGTGAAGAAGAATACTATAGGTCAACAAAAGCTAACCCTATTTAGAAGAAGAAGAAGCACCTTATATATATGTAAAGTTCTTTGAGATTCTATCGTTATCTTCTATTTTAATATTGACGTATTAGGTGTTATAAGAGATCGATGATTAGAGAAGCTTGCATTGTTTAGAAATAAAAGCTGTTTGATATCAACACTAAAGCTTGCTGAATTGTTTAAACGAAGACCTATAAGGTGACATTTTGATTATAAAGTTACTTTAGCGTGAAGATAAAAATCTTTTAACCACAAAACAACAGGGCCAATTGTCAATAATTGATATACAGGGTGTCTGTTTTAAATAAGATCGATACTTATAAAACTCCTGTTAATTGGCGAGCGATTCGAATAATATTTCAAGGATTCGTAGAGCGTTCCATGGGAATCATTTGGGCACAATGTATAACTCACAATTCTTCTCAACATTGATTTCTTTCGTTTTTCTCTATTTTATTCTAAAACAGGTGCAAGTGCTTCGGATTTTTCTTTCCAAAAAAGTGTAATTAACCTTTAATTACTAATTAATCATCTGGAATATTTATGTGAAGTTAAGTGTGTAAAATTACTACTACATAGTTACAATTTCCATAAAATTGCCTTAAATATTTTATTCTTCTATGCAATACAATTTTTACAAGGTATGTTTAAACTTATGGACGGTAGTGTAGTTTGGTTTGGTTTGAGTGATTGCACAATAACAATGTTTGTGAACATTAAGTAATCCAATGTATTGTAAAATGAACAAAAAGCAAATAGAAAGTCTGATTTAGACGGAAAAAATTGTTTCTTTTTCCAGGATTATCTATATATTTAAAGAATCTTACGTCTTTTCCTGTTGACTTTTAATGCACAAATCGATTCCCACTTATCTCTTCCATATGTAATTTTGTCAATTTTAAAACTCTCCATGTCTTTTCGCTCGTTTGAATATATATGCAAGTTCTCAACAAAAACCGTCATAAACGTAGCACCTACGATTTGCTCATTAAAAACTTTTCATTTATATTTCAAGCACTCAACATTTTTTATGAGCGCATGTATACTTTATCCCTTTTTAATATTTACTTCAACATATATTTCTCCTGTTACAAACAAAATTTACTTGCTCGGTTAGCTGTACATATGTCCCTTTAAAACTTGAGTACCCACTAATTAAAGTTGTTATGAAAATATCCACGAAAGTCAAAGCTAAGGTTTCATAATCTAAGCAGGTATACAAAACTGTTTGAAAAATCAATACAAAACAATGCTTCTGTTGTGAAATTATTCCCTAGTATTATTTATCAAATCAAAATGTCTACATTGAGGACCTGTAAAATTGGATTCTTTCGTTAAATTAAAGCTCTTGAAAATACTTTCTCATATTTCTATATTTGTTTGTTCTCTTATTTCTTCTAAAATTCGTTTCCAAGACAACGGGCTTCTAATTTGTGCTTCAACGAATGTAATCTAGGAGACAATTTAGCAAACATTCGGCCATTTATCGACCGTTAAAATTATATTTTTTTGCTTTGAAAGTTACGCAAATATAATCATTGGCGGTAAATAATTAAAAGGAGACTTGAGGAAAGATTTATGGTGATCTTGACAAGAATTTCCGACACCACTTAATATATTCATAATGCCAGTATATTTTAATATAGGAACTTAAAAGAACATCTCTCTTTTGGCAAAAGATTCGATTATAGGCGACTCTCCAATCTCGAGTTTGGGTTAATAAAACACGACGTCATGCAATATGAGGGGAATGTTAAAATCATAATAAAAGCTCGCTGGTAAAGCTTTTAAAGCTAATTTCAATTTCAATCAAGCCATTGATCAGTTCTTATTTTTCCCCTCTTTTTCTCTAAATAATACAATTCAAGTTAGATCTTCTACACATTTAGAATCACTTTTTTAAGTTAAACGAAATTTTTTATCGATCTATGTTGATTAACTTTTAAATTAGATAAATATAGAAAATTGAAGTTTCCCAAGTAAATCAGATTTTACCTTACAGCTAGATTGACAATTAAGAACTTCTCGTTCACGATAGATACTTTTATAATTGTAATTTTATTTTTGGTCATTTCCAATTAGATTTTTCAATTCAATTATAGTAAATTGAAAATGATTACTCTATCTATTCAAATTCCATTTTGTGGTTATTCTAAACATATGGGTAGTCTAGAAATTTGCACTTTATCTAATTTCCTCTATGTCTATATTAACTTTATGAGGGCTTATGTCAAAGATAAACAAATGTCCAAAGCCGACTTAAAGCTTACAAAGGTAGTAAATTTGCATTTAACCTTTGACACCTACTATGAGTTTATATCGCAACTAATTACCTGAAGAATTATCTTTAATCGTTCTTGTATATCAACTCAACTTGAAGAAGTTTAAGAAACAATGTACAGTAATATAAGTCTATCATGTATTTGTTGAAACTACTATTCATGACAATAAATGTAAAACATATTTTTAATTAAAGTTAGACTAACAGATGTACATGGGAGCTGTTAGAGATGATGAATTTTGTGTACTTTCAAAATTATTCTACGTAAATATAGGTTGTGTAAGAAATAATGCAGAATGTTTAAAACCGCAAGAGTCTCAACAAATCATAGAAATAATCTTCTAGATTCTAGAAGACCTATTCTTAGTCGCACTCTAATATAAACTGGAATGTTCCTCTTAAAATTATTATCTTGATAGTATTCTATCTGATCTAAACGAAAAATAAACAATTAGGAGACCAAAAATTCAAATCTTAGACGCTTATAATCTTAATTCTAACTACCATTCAATAGGTTAATAATCTTAATAATTTTCTAGCTAAAGATAAAAACTCCAATTTGAAGTAAACACTTAATTATTTCTTGCAGTGATTCAGTAAAAAAATTTTCGGTACCAACAATGTTACCAAAACCCATAAAATCATCTACATATATTTTTAATAGGTGAAAATAGCAAGTGACGAATTTTCCGAAAACTCATTTAAATTTCGAAAATTGGATTTTTTGGGGCTGCGGAGCAAAGCTGCCTTGTATAGGCTTCCAAACAAGATATCGTCCGGTCCTTCAATTTCAAAATTGTGCTCAAATTTTTAAAAACGGATTCTTATGTTTTTATTAATTTTTCGGAAAACTAACAGGCCGATCGGAAAATTTCTTAAAGATTTAGAAAGTCCTTTCAATTTTCAATTTATTATCGACTGCCTCTATTCTTTGTAAACTAATTAACATAGGAGAAAATATAAAAAGAAAAACATTTTCCAATATTTTCCTTTGTAATTCAGATTTTATTGAAATTTTTCATGCGCATTGAAATGCTTTTTCCAATTACTGTCTCACGCATTCCTACATCTTGAAAAACACGTTAGAAATTGTCTATCAAACACTCGCATTTTTGGACAAAAGATGTAGATAATTAAACCCCTTAATATATGAATTTTCTATATTTATCAGTGAAAAATTAGTATGCTTGAAAACGAACATAAAATTTTGTAAACAGTTTCAACAATAAACAGTAAATTTTAACAGACAATTTCTGTCTGCAATGATAGTTATCTAACAATAAGTTTTTATAGTGAATACCTACTATCCCAGTTTCTCAAATCAAGCTCATGTAGCATTAACTTAATTAAATTACCATTAGAATACTATTTGACAAGTATCATTCGATTGTAATTCAAAATTCATTTGATAGATAAAATAAAAAGGTAGTTTTATTTGAAAAAACAAATAAATATACGCACAAATGGTTAATTTTTTCGAAACAAATAAATTAATGCAACAAAAACATTAAAAGAATGAATGAACTAAAGCAATATGAAATTTTGAAAGAAAAGCTTTTAGCAGTTTACAATTCAACAAGAACAATTAAATTTTTCGTAAAATCAATGACTCTTTAAATACACAATAATAATAGCTATACCATCTCATTATATTCTACTACAATTTTCACTGAAATACTATTAATTGAGTACCAAACTTCATTTATTAATAATGAAGCACAACGTTGAATTAAAAGTTTAATACTATACCTACAACATTAAGCATTTAATTTACAACCACACAATATAAATTAGAATTACAAATATTATTGCAAAGGATTTCCCAATTAAGTCACATTCAAGTGAAATTGGAGCTTTTAATGTTAGTTTGTAATTTTACATAAAGATTAAAACCGGAGCACGTCAATTTAAACGGTATGTTATGCTACGAAAATAATTTTAATTAATGTTTCGCTATGGATGATCTACATGGAAAATATCAAAAAATGTAAAAAATTCACCTTTCTATAACGGAAAATTATTAAGGGTTGATAGGACGATGGAAAAGTGAACACCGCTTACTCATGTCTCTTTTGTAAACAAAGAAAATTATCCTTAACTATGATTGAAATACACGTAAAAAGTGCCCAACTGACACATCAATCGAAATTCTTCTGGTATTCAAATACTTTTCATTGTAAATTGCAAAAAAGATGTTTCTTAACCGAATAAGACAAGTACAATTTGATAAATAAAACTTTTTGATATGTATTCGAATGAATTGTTTTCTGTATACGATCATATCTCGGTTGATTTTTTGTTTTATTGCTACCGTCTCTGATCCTTTATTAAAGTACAAGATCTCTATTTTCTTCGTGTCACACATAAATTTCTTTGAATTTTTGTTTATTGTTTTAATGAGCTCACCTTGTTGCTGTTATCGGTGCAACAGGCCATGATCGTCGTGAACGTAAAATTAATGCTGTACGTATACCACTATGTTGTGTACCCATTTGTGGTGCTGATGTACGTTTCCTTGGTTTCCTCATACCACCCCATAGATGACAACCAGGATGAGGTCCTTGTTCTGATACTGAACGCTGATTTCTTGCATGCAACATATCTCGTTTCGTATTGTCTTGTTCATTAAGTCGTGCAGCAAGTTCCCGTTGAACTTCAAGCGTTGTAGATAGCATGACAATTGTCTTATACACACATATGTAGATAAATAAGAATGTTATATTGGAATTCTTTCTCGTCAATTTCAAATTTTTCAGTTTTTATTAAGCACGATTTTTTTTGATCAAATTTTCACTAGGCATTACCTGAATACAGCAATAAGCACGAAGCCAATTATTTATTAAAAAACAGCTCGAAATTAAAAATTGCAACAAAATAGGGGAAAAGTGATAACAAATAAACTTTAATTGTTGTAATTTAAGTGGCATATGCAATTAGAAAACCCTGTAATTATAACAGAAAACCTAACAGATGTGTAATTAGTGAACTGCAATTATGATTCAAATGTTGTAAAATGGAAATTGTTATCACGTTATTGTTATTAAGCTGAAACACTAGTTGAATATTCGAATAGATTGGAAGAAAATAATAACAAAAAGTAATTTCAAATTTCTATCAGAATCGAGATGTGGACAGAAAAAAAAGACTTCTCATTAATTTATATGAAAATTGGAAAAAGTTGAAATTTTCAAAGCAGTTGCCGTTTTTTCACCATTATTTTTTTATGGAAATTTCCTTCGATAAGCCAGAAATGTTATTGGAAAAATGATTGATATATCTCAACAAGAGATAATTAATTATTTACACATAATTATCATAATATGGAAATATGTATATTGATAATAAAATGGATTAAATATCACCTTAAATCGGGTCAAACATTTATACAGTACACAGATAATTTATACAATTATATGATGTCCCATCAACAAAGTACCCTTATGTTTCTATTAGAGAATATAAATGGTAACTTTTAATCTGTCTACCTATACAAACTGTTCCATTTCATTTGATACCCTTTTAACGTAAATCAGTTATTATTGAACCCAACCAAGTAAATGATATTCGAATAGAATTTGAATGGTGGAAATGATGGTGATTGCAACAGGGATCAATACGTTGAGATTACACGTAATTTTCACTTTACGTTTATTAAATGATTAATGTTTTTTTTTTATCAAATCGACAACTGGCGACAACAAGCTTATCGTCTGTTGTTCGATTTATTAACCTGAACATTAGAACAATCTGCTGTTGAACTAAACTTTGATAAATTCGTAAAGAAGCAGTAAATGAAGTTGTGTTTTTTTTTTTGAAAACTATTCCACCGAAATTTGCAAATAAACGGTATCGATGGGTGGAATTTTATCATCTCTCTAGACCCATTAAAGGGAAGTCGGAGAGGTTTGTCGATTCGGCGTGAGAAAATGGTCAATATTCAAGCAGCGATTACTCGCTTATTTCTTAAGATAATTTGAAAAATTGATGTGCGTTGGATAGAGGATTTCAAGGTGCATGCTCTAAAGCTTTCTATTTTGGAAAAGTGTAATAAAATTTTGAATAGCAGGGACCCTGTTTTTTCCATACATTTTCCTTCATAACTAGCTAAAACTTATCCAATATTATCGACTTTCAATATTTATGAAGTGATTCGGATAGAAAATTGAAAGAGCTTTCCAAATATTTAGGAATTTTGTTAGTTTTCCGATAACTAATAATTTTCAAAATAAAAAATCATATTCTTGGATTTAGAAACGTAATATAGAAGCCGAGAACATGAAGCTCGCTTAAAATCGAATTTTGAAAATTAAGTGAGTTTCAGGGAAAATTTGAACCCCTTCTTCGCCTATTATTTAGAACTATTAAAATTAATTAATTTGTTTTTTCATTGATATGAAAATATCGAAAATTTTATCTACTTTACGACCATACCATTATAATGGAAAATAGTTTGAAAATCTGTCTGGAAATTCGATTTTCAATAGACGTTGTTTATGTTACTATGCGCTGCTATTCAGAATTTTATCACATTTTTCCAAAATAGGAAGCTTTAGAGCATGCAACTTTAAATGCTCTATCCAACGCACGTCTATTTTTGGCATTATCTTAAAAAACAAGCGAGTAATTGCTGTTTTAAAATTGAACGTTTTCGCACGCCGAATCGACACATTTATCCGGAATCCCCTTAAGATGAAACTTTTACGACTACACTACTTTTTTTTTTATAAAATAGTATTGTTCAAAACACGTATGAAGAAGCAATCATTTGTCTGATTTTTCTTTTACAATTCGTAGCAATTATCTTCTCATGAATGAACTAAAAGTATCTTAACTTTAAATAGATAAAAGACAATGGGTTAATTTTTATTTTTATTTGAGGCACCGTCAAGTATTAGAATATCTTTTCAAAAGCCTTACTTTAGTGTAACTGAATTGAAATATTGCTGAGCAGACACAGTATACAGGTACAAAATAGCAACTTTTATAAATAAAACTATAAAAAAGCCCATAACTTTACCACTTATATAGGTATTCCTTTAATAACTAAAAATTAAAAATTGTAAGCGATTTAAAGCACTCTGTGGAAAGCGTAACTTTTAACTTACAATTTCATTTAGATAGCACTATGAACTTGTCTAAAAATAAAACTATAAATGGTCAATTTTCACAGTCGAGTCGAATCATTCTATATTGAGATAAAATAGAATGTGGGAGCAAAAATTGTATGGTATAAGTGGCAATAAGTTTACCTGTCCTATAAGAAATTAACTATCGCTCTGGTTCTATAATAAAATAGTTTACTTCTCAACAATCACTACTCGTATTGTAGCACGAGTGTTAAAAGTAAAACTCTCATAAATAAAATTGACAGGTATTTGATTTTTTTGAAAACTACTTGGGTTTAAGGAGGTTTTTTCTGTCTTTGTAAAAGAAAATCGAACAATACAAGTATCGAAAGTGATTATACAATAAACGTATAGAAAGTGTCGCTACAAAACTCGCATGAACGCTGCGGCACGAGTTAAGCGAGTACTGCAACGTGTTCATACTCGTTTTGCAACGACTAACTTTCTGTGTTTATTTTATTTGTAGGCCTGCTTCAGTCATTGTAATTCCCCACTACAAATGTTTCAAAACAAAACAAAAAGATAGAATTCTATTAGGGAATATTGGCCCTATCTACAATAAAAATATAGAAGGAAAACATTGATTAATAGGGAAATAACACGAAACAATCATAACAAAAAAGAAAAATAAGGGTGAATATACTGGAAAGTTTGTTGAACAAATAATTGGCCCAGTTTTTTTTTAACCTAAAAACATTAACAATTCTATAAAACACAAATGAACGAAGAACAGTAATTTATTAATACTTTCACTTTTAATTTATCAAAAAAAATATATTAAACAACACATTAATTGAACACGATAGATCCAATTTTGCATTTACAAGTTAATAAAATACTATGAAATTTAACTAAGATTTCCATTTCAATTTTGAAATTAAATATAAACAGGAAATGCCATTTTCACATGAAAATTCCCAATGAAAATTCGTAAATGAACCGCAGTGTGTTTTATTGGAAACGCACGATTAGACTGTCAGGTAGAATGGTTATTTCACCACGTGTTTTCACGTGTGCGCAAGCGTCATGGAAAAATCATCGAGGGAAAATTGTCTTTAATACTATATAAGCTGGAAATGTCTAAACAAGTCCAACAATAAATATGAGCTTTGTGAAAATTTTATTAATTTTATAGCATTGTACATTCTTTAATTTAATATTATTAATGGAAATACCTGTGGATAATTATTAAGCATAAAACGAATTATCATGACATTAAAATAATTAATTTTAATTATCGTCTACAGAATAAATATGTAAATTTTCTATTAAATAGTTATTTTTACTTGTAAAAATCAATTATCGCTGCCTGTTAAGAAGATTATTACAATTTTATTTCTTTATAGAATTGGATAAATATTTACTTACTTATTTTTGTGTGCAAGAATAAAACCGTGTTTGTTTAATTATAATTTGTCCTGTTTATTTTACAACAAAAAAAATTGCGAATAATAAGATAGAACTTTTAATTAGAATCTGAATCAACAAAATTTTCCTATCTTTTCCGAATCAAGTGATATTCATAATAATTTTCATATATAATATCATAAGTGGTAGAATTTTGTCGGCAAAAT
>JAZBGW010001894.1:0-13419 GCA_037464815.1 Mylabris variabilis | reverse complement strand
ACCTCATATAACGGGGGTTACTAGAACAATGAAAATATTTTCTAAAGGTACTTCACTCGGCAAGATGGCTATATACCAAATTTAAGAAATCTTCATCAATTTGTACTTCTTATACTTTTAATGTCCCATCACTAAGACACACCCTGTATAAGGAAATTATCGTGTAAATTGAGAGTCAAAATTAGAATTTAAATTGGGTCTTTTAATTACCAGTTTTTAGCAAATTCAAAATTTGAATTGTCAAATTTAAGCGACTTTCAAGCAAAATTCTCGATTTTCAATTTAGATTTTGTGATAACTTGTCCTAAATTATGGGTTTTTACTCTTCAGCAGTTTTAAGGGTAAAGTTTAGATTTACTTTTAATTAATTTTTGAGTTTAATTGACAAATTTTAATATGTTTTTCAAGAAAAATTTGTCATAAATGTAGGCTTTAGGATATTTTTACTTTACAAGATTAATTTTTAGCAAAGCTATTCTCAGATAAATCGTCACTTTTAGGCAATTTTACAGCTGAATTCTTCACATTCAGTGAATGCTTTGCGGCGTTTTTGTTTTAAACGACCATTTTTTTTTAAAATTTTGCGGTTGAATCGTGAAAAGAATGAGATTTAAGTATTTTTATTACAACTAAATTCTTTTAATGCATATTTTAAAACACAGTTGTCTTAAATCACCAGCTTTTAGTCAATTTTTTACTCTTAACTCGTCAAAAAGAAACGATTTAGAGTCTATCTCACCAACTTCAGTTAAGCTTGACGAAACAATCGTTGCTATGACTTATTTGTTCGTTAAAATTTAACAGACGTTGGTGAAATCGACTCTTAGACAATTTAAATTATTTCTCGCGTTAAATCCTGGATTTTGGGAAATTTGTGTTTTAAATCATCAGTTTTTTGCCGAACCTAACTTTTAATTTCGTGCTCTATAGGGGCGAGCGGGGTAAGTTCGGCATTGAGGGTAAGTTCAACAAGTGGTACTTTTACAATAACCACTGACAACCAACCTACGCTTAATATCTAAAGATCTAAAATTCAAATCAAAGGATTGATCGATAATGTAGAAAGCTAGGTTATTGTCATTTTAAAATTTGATTGTTTCAAAGTTCGTATGCTGTAAGTTAAAGTTTTAGAAAACTTTGTTGATAAATGTACAACGTTAATCAACATTTCTGCTCTCGATTAGTGCAATCGGTTAACATTTTTGTATATTTGCTGTATAGTAATTGCAGTTAATAAATACATTAATTAATAAGTAGAAATTAAATTGCTGAACTTGCACCTACTCGCGGAGCAAGTTCAGAAATCTGCAGGCGAGATAGACAGGGTGTTTCAAAACATGTGTCGAAAAATGAAACCTGTGATTCTTTGGCTCTTTCTAAGAGAAAAGTTTCCTATAACGTAAATCTGCGAACGCACCGTTTTCGAGATACAGGGTGTCAAAGGATTTTTTTTTAGTTTTTTGACAACATCTCAGAAACCGTTTGAGATACAGTACTCAGATTTTGTCCACGTCATACCACCCCTTTTAATTGATTTATGAGTGCCAATTCAATTTCTTGTTTTTTAATGAGTCAAGGAATCATACCCTTTATTTACATGTTTTGAAATACCCAAAACGAGTTCTGCATCATAAAGTGAACTTTTTCTCTAAAGCGAGCCAGGTTAGAACTTTTGACCAAGAGTATCTTTTTCATGTAGAAAAGATAGGCGTCTTAAATTGTGGTTCGGAAATTCCAATTTTCTCAATTAGAGGCAAAAAAACTTGTGGAGCCACATAGTCTTCGCCACTGGCATATTAAAATAAATTGAATTAGCACTCATATAGTAACCAAAATGAATGGTATGACGTGGACAAAATCTGAGTACTGTATCTCAAACGGTTTCTGAAATATTATCAAAAAACAACAAAAAAAAACTCTTTAACACTCTGTATCTCTAAAATGGTGCGTTATAAGGAACTTTTTTCTTAGAAAGAGCCAAAGAATCACAGATTTCATTTTTTGACACATGTTTTGAAACCGTCTGTATTAAAACGTTTGTGCTTTTTCGCACACGTTCGGAAAATTATAATGTTCATTACAATACGCCCTAAATAATCTAATTGCAGTTCTCTTCACTTTTACAGCCAATTTTTTGGTACTATGTTCAACTTGCCCCGCTCTCCCCTACACGTTCGACAATTTATTATAAGGTCATGTTCTACATTTTGAGAACTTTTGATTTGAAAAGTCACAAAAATGTAATCTCGATCTAAGTCTTCATATTTATCTTTTATCTGTAGAAAATTGATTGAAAAATAGATAAAAATGAAGATCTAGAATTGTTGAGAATATAAAGGAAGAGGTATTTTCCAAAGAATGTTTTACGACAAAACTGTTGTATTTATCAATGAATTCTTATCGGATCGTCTCTTAAATTGACAATAATAAAATATTAGCTGAAACTAACAAAAACATTTCTTCCTGGTGAGTCATTGTGGGATTACTATATTTAACAAATTCTTTAAATATTATTGTTGATTTTCTACCAAATAAAAATATTGACTTTTTTTAATATTGATTTATATCGATCGAAGTCAAGAATATTTATGATTATTGATGTCTACAATTATAACCGATATGCTTGACTATGCGAATAGAATTCAAAAGAATTTTTGCAAATCAATCAAAACCACAAGGATTTATGTGCTCAGAATCCGTCTCATTGTCTTTTGTCTCATTTACAAATAAAACACAAACAACTATTTAATATTAGTCTCATTTTTTTTATGGGTTTTAGAATTTTTCAGTGCGATTGACCCGATTTCTTCAATCTCCTCCTGTTCAGAATCTACTAATACAAAAAAAAAATCGATTAATCAATCAATTCATTGGAAATAGAAAGTGTATTAACCTACTGCTTCAAGAATTCTAATTGTTATCCTTTTTATTGTTGTTGTTATTAATAATAATTACAATAACAACTTGATGATAGTGGTCGTCTAGTAGATGAGGAAAAAGAAAACGATATTCTCTACCGGTCAAGGGAACGCGCACGCCTCTCCTCTTCTATACACCTCTCTATTTGGAGTGCCAGAAATCTTAGGAATGCTGTTCTGCTTAATCAACTATTAGCTTTTATTCGTCTTTTATTTTTTTTCTTCATAATAATGATGGCAAACATGATACTGTCGACGAATAAAACAACAATCAAAGGAGATTTTCGAAATACTCCAACACCCACCCCGTTAATAGTCACCACAAGTTGATCATAATTACCAACAATGAATTCCATTCAAATTCTCAACTTTCTATCGAAAAATGTTGATTCTGATTGGTGGACTACTTTTCCGCCCTAGGGAAGAAAAGCAGCTACTTTTCTACACTGTTTGACATATTTATTTACAAAAGAGCTATTCCAAATCATCAAAATCACACTTTTTTTTAATTTATTGTTTAATAATTCACGAATACTTTTTGTATTTATAATATAAAGAATATTTCAATAATTTAATGAAATTTAAGGACCTGTCGGAGACGTTTGTCGATTCGGCGTGCGAAAATAGTCAATTTTCAAACATCGATTACTCGCTTGTTTTTTAAGATATTTTCAAAAATTGACGTGCGTTCGATGGAGCATTTAAAGGTGCATGCTCTAAAGCTTCCTATTTTTGGAAAAATTTAATAAAATTCTGAACGACAGAGAAAACTTTTGGACCATGTTTTTTTCGTACATTTTCCTTCATAATTGGCTAAAACTTAGTCAATATTATCGATTTTCAATATTTTTCAATTGATTTAGATAGCAAATTGAGAGAGCTTTCCAAATATTTAAGAATTTTTCCGTTATGTTTGTTAGTTTTCTGATAACTGAAGAAAATTTAAAAAAAATTCAACGAGTGATGCCATGCATAATTTTCAAAATAGAAAATTATACTCTCGGATTTAGAAAGGTAATGTGAAAGCCGAGGACATGAAGCTCGCTTAAAATCGAATTTTGAAAATTGAGTGAGTTTCAGGGCAAATTTAAACCCGTTTTTCACCTATTATTTACAAGGATTAAAATTAATTAATTTGGGTTTTGATTGATATGAAAATGTCGGAAATTTCATCTACTTCACGACCATATCATTACAAGTGGAAAATATTTTGAAAATCTGCCTGGAAATTTGATTTTCAATAGACGCTGTTTGTGTTGTTATGCGCTGTGTATCAGATCTCTCTGGTTTGTACCAGATCTATGTGGTACGTTGCACATCACAACAACAATAACTATAACAACACAAACATGGTCTATTGAAAACCGAATTTCCAGGCAGATTTTCAAAATATTTTGTATCCATTATTAATTAGAAGTGATAGTATTAAAGAGAAAAAAGACAAATGAATTAAATTCAATAATCTGTCATCATGGATCTTGATTTTAAATGTTACCAACATACAAAAATCCCTAACATCAATTTTTGAGTAAATTATTTTATTTTATTAAAGAATTTACATAAGTCAGCAGGACGAGATGTTAACCGAGGCCTGCAACACGCACTCGTACTCCCAAAAGCTTACTTTCTGGCCTTGTGATACAAATAACTATTACATTATAATGATATGGTCGTAAAGTAGATAAAATTTCCGATATTTTCATACCAATCAAGTGGCAAATCTTAATACTTGTAAAAAAATAGGTCAAAAAGGGGTCCAAATTTTTCCTGAAACTCTCTCAATTTTCAAAATTAGATTTTAAGCGAGCTTCATGTCCTCGGCTTCCACATTACCCTTTTAAGTCCGAGAGTATGATTTTCTATTTTGAAAATTATGCATGGCATCGTGTTTGGAAAATTTTCTAAATTTTCTTCAGTTATCGGAAAACTAACAAACATATAGGGAAAATTTTTAAATATTTGGAAATCTCTCTCAATTTCCTATCTAAATCAATTGAAAAATACTGAAAATCGATAATATTAGCTACGTTTTAGAAAATTATGAAGGAAAATCTACGAAAAAACATGGTCCCAGAGTTTTCTCTGCTATTTAGAATTTTATCACATTTTTTTAAAACAGAAGGCTTTAGAGCGTGCACCTTGAAATGCTCTATCCTACGCACCTCAATTTTTGACAATATCTTAAAAAACAAACGGGTAATCGCTGTTTGAAAATGGACTATTTTCGCACGCCAAATCGACATATAGGTCCGGAACGCCCTTAATGAAGTTAAAATTTAAAACAACAGAAAATCAATCCAAAGCGCCTTTGATTCAAATACATATAAAATTTTGTGCAACTTAATGCTTAAAAAATTCCCAAATCTCTATTAGGAAGAGTAATGATTAAAGTCGGGTTTACACAGAAAAAATCACTAGAAGAAACACTAAATCTTTTTGGCGGTAAATTTGAATACTGCTGTTATTGTAAATGTAACATATTTAGCTGTCTGATAAAAACTGTATTTTATAATTAACAAGAAATATTCGAGTGCTTGTAAAGCAACAGTATCCAATGTCTTTTACATTTATTATTCTTTTATTGACACAAAACAATATGTTGTTCCTTCTTTATTGGTGTTATACATGAAATATAAAATGATTTTTGACTGTATTTTGTCATATACATAATTTAATAATTAATTAAAATTAATAAAAACTCATAGACTTGTAAATAATTAATTATACAATTAAGGTTTCTTTTTGTAGGACTAACTGTGTCAATATCAAAATTTTGAATTATTGGGTTGTGTGAACTTGCCCCTAAAATAATAACCAATAAGAAGGTGCAGTTTAGGCGCGCAAAATTTAAATCATTCCTCCTAGTTTAAAAATAGAGTATAACTTGATTTCAATTTGTTTTTGCAAATGTCGGAATTATCAGAGATTTCATCAAATTATGTTGATAGATTAAAAATTTTAATTAATTTGATAATAAAATTTAAAAATGTGGTTTTTCTGTGGTGTTTCGTTCTTAGAAAAAAATGTTTATTACAAGGGCAGAAAGTGTTTCGCGAAGCTCGGGATGATTGTAGCGTTTCGCAAAGACGCACTTTTCGCCCTAGTAATAAACACAACAATATTAAATAAATGTTAATATCGATTTATTTGTTTTAGATGACCAATACGGAATTAGAAATAGCAACAGTACGTGGTGAATTGGAGATTGTACAGAAGGCATTAAAATTACAAACGAAACGTTGCCGACAATTAGTTAGCGAATATACACGTCGTTTACAACAAAAAGAACAACAATATCAATGCGAGAAAACATTAAGAGATGATCAATTGGCTAAAGTATTACGTGCATTAATTATATTTGAGGCACGTTTGAAACAAGAACAAAAATTTATTAGTAATCAATTAAAAGAGAAAGATTATATTATTAAGAAACAGAATAATGAAATTCAAAAACTATTATCGCAACAATATTGCAAAAATTGTAATCAATATTACAACAATAACAATAATAATAATAATAGTGTTAATGATAATAGTCCTAATTCGAATTTGGAAAGTCTTGATAGTAGTTCAGAATATATGATAACAGATTATCAAAGTTCAAATTTTGAATCATTAGATAGTAGTAGTGATATTTATGCGACAATTTCTGAGAAAAGTTACAATACTGAAAAATCGGATAATTCAGATTCGAATAAAATCTTCATCAAAAACAATAATAATTGTAGTAATAATGGGAGGAAATTGAAGAAAATTCGTAAAAATGCTGGGAATTATTTTGAAATACTAAAAATTCGCTCAAATAATTTCAGTCCATATTATTCGAATGATGATAATACAAGTAATGATTATGATCATTTAGATTCATTACCAACAGAGAGTATAATTTCCGGGAAAATCGATAATGATGAAATTATTAAAGAGAATGATTCTAGTTCGAATTTAACAATATCGGAATGTAATAATACTGTAATTGTTAATAATATTGATGATAATGGTAATAATGATGCGACTAAATTAACAAAAATTAGCGAATCAATACCGGTATTTGAAAGTGGTGATGATAATACAAATGATAATTGGTATGCTAGTGCTAGTGATCAAGAAGATGAACAACAACGTGATATCTACCGGAATAATCCGGTATTAGAATGTATGAATCAAATATTATTGCAGAATATAAACGATTCGATGAATTCACCACCGAAAACGCCGAGTGTTGAACGAAAATTGCAGAATAAAAACAAAAAAGTCAAATTTAGCGATGAAGAAGATAATAAACAACAAGAACAACCGCCTCCACCTGCCCCAACAACAACAATTGAAGATAATCACGATTATTACGAAACTCCAATACAAAAACTACCAAACTATTATGAAACACCTCAGAGTATTTACAGTAACGATTACGAACAGATTTTGAGTAAATGTAGTGAAACTTTCACGAATTCTACAGATCAAGAAATAACAAAAACCAACGATAAGAATCATTTGTATGTTGATTTAGATGCAAAAATCGATGATAATAGTGGACGTAAAGTGAAAATATCACGTACACCACCGGCTCTACCACCAAAACCGGCTAATTTAATGTTGAAATATAAACGAATCATTCGTGATACAGAAATTTTAGAATCTGAACCGGATTATTGTTCAATCTCTGAATTGAATCTACCACCAATGGTAGTAACAGCACCACCACCAATTAAAAATCCATCATTTAAAAAAATCAATGTAATTGCCGAAATTAATCCACCGAATTCACAGGATGTTATCAATAAGATTGAGAAAGCGAATTGTATTAAAAATAAAACACCAGATGATTATAATCCAATGATAGTGAATGATGAGATACCGAATTTGATTGTTAAGAAATGCGTGGAGAAATTAAATATACAATTAGCTAAACAAACAACAATTAAATCGGATTTAACAACAACAACGCCGGTGAAAACTAAAGGACCTGAAATACCAAAGTTACCGCAAGTTTCTGAGATTATCATCCCCGAAGATGATGATGATAACAATGATGATAAAGATAAGAAACAACAAGAGGAGTGTATCAATCATGATAATTACATTAAGAATAATTCGCAGATTTTGAAAATGAAACAATCTACAAATTCTCCAACAACAACAACAACTTCAACAACACAAACAACAACAACAACACCAACAAATCGTCGATCAATTTTGATGGGGACTTCTGTATCGAATCTAATTACTGGCTTCAACAATCAACAATTATTATCAGAAATCAAGAAGAAACCTGAACATGGTATAAAATCCGATAAACGGTTGTTTACAAGTTTTGAAAATTTACAAAATTTGAATAAACAATTAGATGATGATCACAATAATAAGAATACTTCGAATTTTGATTTGAGTCAAAATTTCGAAGAGTTCAAACTGGATGAATGTGAGATTGAAGAGTATAAAGTTGATGATTTAAATGATTTAAATCAACAAGAACAACAACAACAACAAGAAGAGAAACGTGTTGATTTGATACGTGCCACACCAACTAATGATAATGATTTAAACAATTTCGTATCGAATTTGAATAAAACTGCAACAACAACAACAACAACAGTTGATTTATTGAAACAACAATTAGAGAGAAATAAATCGTTATCAACGGTTAATAGCAATTTAAGCAAATCTATAAATGAACCGACTTATGAGTATTTTTTGGAATGTACAGGTTTGAGTTCCAAATCAATTCTGACACCGTCAAGATTGTTGAGTAATCATAAAAGTATGTTGAAACCGAAAGATATTAAGCTACGTTCCAAAGTTAAATCTAATAGTAATTTATTTGATAGAAGTAGTACTAGTACGATAAGATATTGGTCTGAACCATATATTTAATTATTAAATTTCTAAAAAAAATATATTAATTCAAATATTCTTTAGTTTTTAAACCAACATTTTTTTTAATCATGCTTTTGTTACTTTGTACCAATTCGTTATTAATTATTCTTAAAATTTTGGACAAAGGGTACAATATATATTGTTATCAATTTTATCTAATAATGATGTATGTATATAGACTCAATATGTGAATTTATTTGTTTTTTAATAAAACTATTTATTATAAAATTATAAAATAAGAAAAATTGCCCCGGTAGTTAGACAACCAAACATACACCAAAATATTGTAGATTGGCGGAATAAAAGAAATCGTGTTATAGGGAACATGCAATATCAGGCCGAATTATGTAACTTTAAACATTTCTGTACATTGTTATCGCATATTGCTAATCAGATTTGACTCACTTTGAAATATTCTTTCATTGCGAACAGACTGTTAGTGTTATTCACGTATTTTTCTTTATACATTGCAATTTTTTTAAAATTGTCAACTTTAATGTTCATATATAAACAACAGGTAAGTGTATAAATTTACTTTACTAAATCGTGTATGTATGTAGACTCTATATGTGAATTTATCTGTATTTTAATAAAATTAATTATTGTAAGATTGTAAAACAAAAAAATTATTCTGGTAGTTATGTAACCAAACATACACCAAATATTGTAGATCGGGGGTATCGTGTTATACGTAACATACATTATCGGGCCAATTTATGTAATTTTAAACATTTCTGTACATTGTAACGATTATCACATATTGATATAATGACATGTGATTCAGTTTAAAATATTTTTTCATTGCGAACAGACTGTTTGTGTTATTTATGTATTTTTCTTTATATACCGCGACTTTTTCAAAATTGTCAACTTTACTCATAGATAATATACTTTACTGTTCATTTATTATAAACAACAACAGATAAGTGTGTTTTGCGTTGCTAAACGAAAAATTAGAAACTATGCATTATTGTTAAATTTATCTTGCGTAATACGGGACTGATTATCGCGTTATACAGGAGCGTGTTATAATCTCCTACTTTTATTTACTTATTTACCTCATTGAAATTATCGGCGATTGGAAGGTTATTTGCTGCTACAGGGCATAAATTGTATGTTCATGTCCACATTATAGAGCGCCCCTAAATGAGGGGCTGCTTTCATATTTTTATGGAAATCATAGTGAACTAAGTAACAGAGCCCAGAAAGCAATATGAAATCTTGGTAATTCTAAAAGAGTTCTTATTTACGATGAGGACGTCAAATTTTGCGTCAAAAAGAACCCTTTGAGAAGTCCTAAATGTGGGGCTACTTTGATATTTTTTATGGAAATTATAGTGACCTAAGTAACAGAGCCCAGATAGCAATATGAAGTCTTGGTAATTCTAAAAGAGTTCTTATTTATGATTAAGATCTTGCGTCAAAAAGAACCCTTTGAGAAGTCCTCAAGACGTCGAATGCGCCACTTAATGAACACCTCAAGACGTCTTAAAAAAGAATTGTTTAGGAATTCTTTTTTCTGACTTCCTAAATAAAAATGCTTCAACAGCTCATTTTGTGATTAACAAAAATGACTTCCTGAAGAACTTGATTTTTAGAGGAGTCAAAAGAACTGATATTTGAGAAGTCTTAAATAAGTCTTTGAGATTTCTCATTTTTGATTTTTACTTTTTTATGAAAGGATTAAAATGAATACATACACAGTTAAATTTAATATTATTTATTCAATCTTATAAATATACACAGTTACAAACATACATTATTTTACCGGCTTATTAAAATTAGGTACTTATTTCACTTTAATTCACTTTATTTGTACAGTATTATTAACAATTACTATGAGAATACAGTAAAAAAAATACCTGAGGATGTCATAGACTGACCTCTCTATTCAGACTTCTTAAGAAAGAATTCTTAAATTTGACGTCATTAAGAAGTGAAAATAAGAATGTCAGGGGATGTCACAAGTCTGACGACTTAAATAAGAAGTCTTTAAGAGTTCTTAATTTTGAGTTCTTCAAAATGATGTCGTTAAGAAGTCAATATTAGACTTCTAAAGAAGTCTTTCAAAAGACTTCTTAAAGGAGTCTTTCTGATTTGGATGCTGTCTGAGAGGGGTGTCTATAGTGAGAAGTTTTACTGCATCTTCTCTGTTCTTTTATTTTTAATCATAAAGAAAATCTAAATAGGACTTTGTTAAAAAAATGTTAATTATTTCAAGATAATTACAATGAAAGTTGTATTTTGAGTGTTTGATATATTTTTGTATTCACAATGTCTTCTTAGTTCACTTTTTTGTAATTGCTAACAGTTCGATTAATTAATCTAAGCAAGAATAAAAACAGGGAACCAATCAAGATAATGAAAATTTCACCCGGCGCATCCACCATTTTCATCCAAATATTAATTCAAGATAATTATCAAAAATTCGTATTTTTTGTGCTTGATACCTTTTCGAGTCCACAGTACTTTCGTACTGCACATTTTTATTGCAGAGTTTGATTAATTCATCCAGATAGAAATAAAATAACAAATGAATCACGATATAAAAAATTCACCCGACGCGTCCGCCATTTCTGGTCCAAATATTCAATATAATTACCAAGAAATTTGTATTTTTTTAGTGCTTGATACATTTTTGAGATCACAATACTTTCTTACTGCACATTTTTATTGCTAACAGTACGATTACGTCATCCACGTAAACATAAAATAGGGATTTAATGAAGAATATGAAAACAATCACCCGGCGCATCCACCATTTTCCACCTGAGGTAATTATCAAGAAATTAGTAATATTTTAGTACTTGGTAACTTTTCGAGTTTATATTACTTCTTTACTGCATATTTTTATTGATACCGATTCAACTAATTCATCCAAGAAGGAATAAAATATGGAATTAATCAAGATAATGAATATGTCGCCCGGCGCATCCACCATTTTTGAATCGAAAAATTAATTCAATATAATTACCAACAAATTTGTATTTTTTAGTGTTTAATATATTTTTGAGATCACAATACTTTTTTACTGCACATTTTTATTGCTAACCCGGCGTATTCACCATTCTTCGCCAATATATTAATTAATTCGAGGTAATTATCAAGAAATTAGTAATTTTTGAGTATTTGGTGCCTTTTCGGGTTTACATTACTTGTTTACTGTATATTTTTATTGATACCGATCCGATTAATTCATCCAAGTAAGAACAAAATAGGGAATTAATCAAGGTAATGAAAATGTCACCCGGCGCATCCACCATTTTTGATTCAAAAAATTAATTCAATGTAATTACCAAGAAATTTGTATTTTTTAGTTTGATACCTTTTTGAGTTTACAATACTTTCTTACTGCACATTTTTATCGACAACAATTAGATTAATTCATCCAAATAGGGAATTAATGAAGAAAAGAAAAAATCTCCCGGCGCATCCACCATTTTCCACCGAAATATTATTACCTTTGATTTTCGATAGTAAGGAACATTAAGTAAAATTGAATTGGAATCTTAGATTTATCGTTTATTTGCATTGAATAAAATACAATTTCCAACTGGCTTTTTTAATAATAGAGAATTTACACAGACTTTTTTTGTTCTCTTCAATAATCACCATTATTTTTTCTAAACAAGACCATCTATAAAGTAAAAAAAAAGTATAATAATAATAATAACATAACAACGTAGAAATTAGAGAAAACTCACAAAAATAAGATAAAATAAAACAATAATAAAAAAAAGAAATAGAGATTGCATATATACGTGGGCATATGGCCGAATATATTACAAAATCTTTGGTTAAACTAGCCACAATTATTTAATTATAGAATAAAAAATATTACAAATAATAACAGAAAAATACACACAACAAATAACTAAATTAATAATAAAAACTAATTAAAAATAAAATTAAAACGTTAAATCTATTCATATAAAAATAAATGTTGAAAAATTGCAAATTATAATAATGGAAAATTTGAAGAAGAAATCGAGATTTTGGGCAAGTAAACATTTATTATATGTATATACAGAAATACCTATACACAGAAATTTATCGAATAGAATATCTTATTATTAAGTAATTATTAAAATTTATATTCCTTTAATATTAATCATATATTGTATACATATTTTTATATAATAAATTTTATTTTTGAAAATATCTCGCACGGAGATTCTTTCATTCATAAAAAAAAACTCCATTTTGCGTATCATCTCCATTCTTATCTCTAATAATTAATTAATTAATTAATAATCAATAATAAATGCTACTTTTATCAATTAACATTAGCAGTACTATAAGTAAATAGTTTTCATATCAAATGGCTACATTATTGTCAACAAATCTTATATTATTATTATTATTATATTATTAATATTATTATTATTTATTATAATTATAGCTCACACGATGGAAATAATCAAAAATATTTAGGTACATAATTTGGAATGATTTTATTCGAATTACAAAAATTATTTTAATAATAAAAATAGGTAGATTTGGCGAAAATAAATTGGTAACTAAACCACCGTTATTATTATTATTATTATTATTATTATTATCATTAATTATAATTAATCGCTGTATAATCTTTATAATTAAATGCTTATAAAAGTTTAGTAAGCTA
>JAZBGW010001893.1:0-13424 GCA_037464815.1 Mylabris variabilis | reverse complement strand
CTGGTTTTAATATGTAACAACAGCAGAATATTGAAGTTTTTGAAGAGGATAGTTTTGTATGTATATATGAATAATGATTTTTTAATATTTTTTTGGCATGAATTCAATTTACCCTCATTCAAGTTCAATTTACACCTCTTTTGGAATATAGTGCACTTTTTCGAATACATACTTAAAAATAATCATTAATAATTATTATATTTTTTTAAATTTTTTTATATTAAAATTATTTAGGAAAGAACTGATTGTAAAAATAAATTATTGAATTACTGCTTACTTTTCATCGTCCAATTTACCCCACTTTCCCAAATTTTTATGGGATAATTCATTCATCCAATATTTGAGAATGGATTTTTGATTTTCCAAAATAAAAATTCAAGCCAATCTATTAGAATAGATTGTTCCGGAAGTTTGGATTCCACTGAAAAGTTTAATAAATTATAAAAATCATCTACATTAACCAAGTATTTCAACTATTTGGATACGGGCATTTTCCTCGTTTCCCCTCCCAAAATTGTATTTTATTCGGGATATTGATTTAGCGGACTGCCTGTTAATAAAGCCACAACACAACAGTTTATTTTTAGCATAGAGCAAACTTGACGTTTATTTACCACATTTCGATTATAACAGGTGATGGCATTTTTTCCTATTCTATATTTATTTTTGTTTATTTGCTTACTTTATACCAAGTAAATATTGTGTAAGTATGTAAGTATGTACGGACATCGATTTTCTACATACATAGATTAATTGTTATGACAGATAAAAATAACATCTCAGTGATCCTTCGTCATTGATATTAACTAAATTGGAATTTAATTATTGTTTTTGTGAAAGTTTTATACTTTTTCTGTTGTTGTTCTAAATACTCCTATGTTTGTTAAACTAAAAAAGACTCGTGTATTTTTTGCCTGAGTAGTAGGTTTTCGTAATTACCTTCTTATGCAATACTTTCTAGTTTTTATCGTTTTGTTTTTTGTCGAATATTGATAGTATATTATACAACGACGCTATAATGAGTGCTATTATCACCGAGAATGAAGGTTGTAATCATTCAAGGTAGTAATAGCAAGCATCATAGCGAGTTGTATACTATACTTTATCCACGACTTATTTCTAAATGTACAGGTGGTGTACAAGAATATTTACCCCTTCTACATCATTTTGTTACTATGGTTTTTTGTATTTGAGAGAAACTATTGTCTATTACCTACTAAAATTGTTTTCTTGGTCACTTTCCGTTACAAATATTACCTATATTGTCACAACTAGGCATTTTTTAAATCTGTTGTTATTTATTTTTGTCGTTACCACGGTATCCTTACATTTCACAGCAAGTATGATTCAAAACCGCACAAAAACAGACACTTTCGGCCGCTTGTTAAAAGTGCCGATTTATATATTTTTGAAATTACCGTGTTTTTTTCAACATTGGAGAACAATAATGAAAAATACTATCTTCTGATTGGCTTAATGGTTCATTATTCCCTCTCGTAAGCCAATCAGAAAATAGTAGGAAATAATATAGGACATTATATTGCAAAAGTCACACGTATAATAGTCACTTTATATATAAGTCGTAGATAAATTTAATTATAATATAAATGACAGAAATTTATCAAGTAGCCTATTGACTTGAGATTAAGGGATAAATTTCTATTAGAGATAATCATATTTTTTCTTCGAGGTATACGAAATTATTTACATAAATAGGATCAGAAATAATTTCGATTTGATTACCTTGTCCACCGTGACAATAAAAATCAATAAAACAAATCTAATATCTTTCGTCTTTCATAGTTTTAATGATTCTCTTATCATATAATCATATCATATGATCTAATAATTAATTGGTCGTATAAGTCATATGATGAATTTATGAATGAAATCACTGTCTTTTTATTGTGATATATTGTAATTTATAGGAGGAATCTTAAAATAACGTTGTTTTATCTTGTTTAAGTTAGATGATATCGAAATTTAAATATTTATCAAAAAACCTTTTAGCTACTTGTTTTTATTTTTATTTCGTTTAGTATTTTACGAGTTTTTCCTTTGTTATATAGGAGAAGTAGACTTGCCATTTCCTCAGGCTATGACGTGGACAACCACATCGCCGCCACTGGCTCTTCCAGCGTTTCATCTGCCCCATGTGCTCTCGTTCATTTACGATTGACATCTCTGCACAATTATCTTTATCTCATTATAATACTTATAAATACCTACCATCCCTTTACTTTAATATTTTATCAATATTTCAGGGTGAAGTTGTCGAATATACAATTAGATAATATCTATAAATAAAATAATTAATAATAATAATACTAGTTGATCAATATTAACAGTAACTAATAGAAAAGATATGAGAATTATATAATAAATGGTCCAAGTATTAAATGATGGAGATTAGTGTATAAATTTTATGTATTAATTAATTTTAATAATTGTATTATTTTTATTGATTATTCATTGTATATATTGTATAATAGCCGGGATAGGTTGCACTATTTACATTAAATAGTGGTTAAAAAAAACAAGTTAACAATTATTAAAAAGTGCAGAGTGTTCAATCTAAACTGTGTAATAATAATAATAAAAATAATTAAATAACAAATGAAATAGTGTCTCTCACAGTGTTGCAAAGATGCTTGTGTGTTTTAATCAAATAATTAGTTGATTTTATTTTTAAATTTTGTCATTAGTATTTCACCCTCCCTGCTAAAAACGAAATAAAAATCCCCTAGTCACTACTATGTAGTTCAATATAATTATAGTTCGATTAATGAACAATAATTAATAGAAAATGGAAAAGAAAAAAACAAAGATCTGATTAATGTCATTATATCAATAATTAACAATAAAAACAACATAATTAGTACAATTTTATGATAATATCGAAGCAATTGAAAGATGTTCAAAAAATAATTGTCACTACAATTTGTGTTGTTTCAATTAAAATATGAAATCATCCGTTAAAATCGAGATAAAATCTATTAGGGTCGATTTCACCAACTTCAGTTAAGCTTAATCAACAGTTAGTAACAATTGTTGCTATGACTATAACAATCGTTTCTATGACTTATTTGTTCGTTAAAATTTAACAGACATTGGTGAAATCGACTCTAAGTGTAATAAGCACTTCTTAACTATTAAATAATAAATTGATTACAGAACCTTATTTCTCTCTAAAATGCCACAGAAAGGTTATACTGCGAATCACGATCAACAAATAATAAAACAACCGGTTATGTGATATTTGCATAAATATAGAGTTTAATGGGGCATTTTTTTCATCTACAACTAGAAAACTAATAAATTTTAGATAAATTGGCAAATTTAAATAATAGTTTAATCTACAGTACATCTATTCCTATTCGGTCAACTTAACTAGAATTAGTATTGGAAATTATATCGAATAAAAGCTTGAATCATATTGACCATATTGGAATAGATGTAGTATAGTTGCACAATTTCTCTTCAGTAATTTTTGGTGAATTTTCGAGGAAATGGTAAAATATTTCAATCATTTCATTGTGATACTGATTAGTTTAAAATTAACTAATAATAATAATATTAATAATAGTAATAATAATAATAAAACAAAAGAAAAAACACCAAAATCCAATTAATATACAGGGTTGTTAAAAAAATACTTTTTCTCATCTATCTATTGTTAACAATAAAATTATTTACATTTGAATTTAGAAAATCTCGTAGGTTGATTGACAATTTTTGTGCCAAGGAATTTTATCAGCCTGTGTATGTGGTATGTATCTATGTATTTGTGTGTGCGTGTGTGTGAGAGAGTGAGAGAGCGTGTGTGTGTGAGGGGGATTTTGTATAATTTATATCAAGGACTAAATGAGTAAAAAAGAAGCAGAAGCAAACTAAAGTTTTCTAATTTCGAATTGTAAATTACTTTTTTAATGACCCTGTAGTAAAAGATGATGTATATAATTAAATAATCATTAAAAAGAATATTATCGATTTTCACACACACTGACATGGTGATATCTCTTTGTCTCTCATTACGGTAACATTTATTTTTTGAACATTTATTACTCGTTCTATTGTATTTCAAATTATGTTTAATCTATTTAAATATAAATAATCACATGCTCGATATTTATTATTAATTAATTATTGTTAATATTTATTTAGAAAATTCCAAATGTATGTAAATTTTTAGTCAATTTGTATTTTATATACAGTCTGTTTCACTTTAGATTTGATAGTTCTTATGGTTGACTCAATATGAGTCGCCGTAAGAAGTATTCAGTTTAGCGTGAAACAGACCGTATATCAACTAATTATCGATTTAAGGCTAATTGTACGATTGTGCTAATTCTAAAGTGAAACACTCATTGTACGATTAGCTTTATTTATTAAGATTTTAGTTGAAACTATTTAAAAAAATAATTGTGTTCTCTTATAATGTCCAACTTTGATCATTGAATTTTATTTAGTGTTTTAAATTAGTTTGTTGTTAAGTATTATTTATGTTACCTGTGTTTTGGTGCTTTGCTAAAATAGCTTTATTTATATAGGTTTATATAATAATATGTATTATTATAAATACATATAAATAATTAGTAGGTTTTAATGAAAATGTTGAGTGTGTGCATCTATGACTGTATTTTTAATAATTTATGCTTTCGAAAATTGGCCCTCTCACTTTCCAATTGTATTCGTTAGACAATTATTTCCTCCTTGTATGTTTTTTTCCCTCTTCATTGTTGTTATTATTCAAGAGGAGTGTGCAATAATAAAATTAGAAGCGGAGACTGTAGGCGACATTTGGCAGTAAAACACTCACGTCTAATTATAAACAATAATATTAATGCTAATAATAGTATAAACAAAGGAATAGAATAAATTGTTTCACATCATCATTATCATCAATTAGTGTATTTTTGGGGGAATTCCCGTTGAAAATTTATGAAACAAGGTCGACCCAATGACATATTTATTATTTTATAATATCAACAATAATAATAATAATAAAAATTAAGCTATTTATTGATACTTTTTATTAGATAAATTACGCTCAAATGATTGACAAGCGTTCTTGTTGTTCGGTCGTTTTTCGTGTAGGTTTTCTCCTCTTCCTCCACTTTTAAATTGAACAAGTTTCAAGTGTTGTACATAAAACCTTAGCCCTTACAAAACAAGTATGTATACTTAACTATATAACAACTAATGGCATTTGTTCCTTTTCGTTGTAAAATCATGTAATTGTTAGGAAATCCGACTGCAAGTGCTTCTAGAATAATGTAAATGTAAATGTAATTTTAATAAGAAAAAATCCAAAAAAAGCAACTTCATTAATTTTTCTCGAGACAGAAAAAACAATCACACAAACACATTTAATATCAAATTGAAACACATACATACACGATTCATTATGATTAATTATTAATATATTTAATAAGTAATTGTGCTTTACAAATCCCGTGTGTCCAAAATAAAATTCAAAAAAAAATTCTAATACGCTGATTGGTTTTTAGTAGGTATATAATTATTATTATTATCATTATTATTAGCCTTCATAGGGTTTGGAACACATGTGTACATTTTATTGTAGTTTTAAAACATAGGGCCTTACGGATTTTTGCAAAGTTCACTCAATGAATAATATCAAAGTGAAATTAAAACGGGTTTTTTGCAAGGTATTTTTCTAAAAATTACCGTTATCATTGTCTCTTCTGTTGAATGTTTTCTGGATCATTGATTGAAATTTGTATTGATAGGTAAGGGAACAAATAGTCGGTCAGAGTAATTAATGTATTCAAAAATAATAATAACAAAGAATGTAAAAATAAAAAGCCTCAAATGTTTTACAGATGTAAATTTTTAGTTTTGATTCGTTTTCTCTTCTGTTTCTCTGATTATCTTTTTTTGTATCATGATAATTATAATGATGATAATATTAGAAGTTTCCTAATCCATTTTTAGACGATAACAATTAATAAGTAACACGCTACCTTATCAAATCTGTATTTGTCATTATTATCATTATTGTTAGTATGCTGAATCTTTGAGATGAAACAAATTTTCAAAACATTGTTTTCAACAAATAAAGAATAAAACAAAACTATCCTATTTTGGTATGTTTTTATTTTCTATTGTTATTGTCCTTACAATGGTTCTCAGGTAAGTATTTGAAGAAATTACAAAGAAAGTAAACGAATCAAGTGTGATTTAATTGTAATTTGCATAAGACTGGTAGTCATTTTGCAAGCTTAATGACTTACAAGAAAAGATCTTCATATGTAACTAGGTGAGTTTTGCCTTTATTATTCTCCACGATTTTAGGATTTTTTAGTGTTTGGGTATATTAATATTTTATTACTGAAATATTAAATCCGTATTAATATTGCAATATTCTTACGAAATTGGTCTTTAAATGTTGATTTTAATTTTATGCCAACTATGGAGACGCATTAAAATAATTGAAATTGTTAAATGAGTCTTATTCGAAAAAACGATAAAAACTGGTATAAAATGGTCTCTAGAATATTTGCCTACTATGAACTTTTTTAAATAAAAACAGTACGAAAATCATGAAGGTGTTCCTTTATCCTTTAGATGTGCGCATTCCTGTAATCATTCCAATTTTTCTCTACCGCATTGTTTGATTTCGAGAGCTTTAAAAAAATGTTTTAAAATTTTAGGAAAAACTTTAGAATTCATTCATGAAAAGGTCTTACCAGGAGAGGTCATCACCTCGGAAATGAAGTTCGAAACGAGCTTTAGCAGGGTTGTAGTACCTATACCTTTAGGTTAACAACATATTAAAAAACTAAAGCGCAATAGCCAGCCAATCTTGAGGAAAAAACATTTAAAGTTTTGTGCGTCCATTTAATATTATTAAGTTATTTGCTTAATTGTGACTTGAAATAGCTCAGTGGTGCCGTCATCGAATCGCACGCAAACGTACGGGGTTCAGTCCTCATGTGGAGAATTTTTCTTTTATTTGCCGAAACAACTTTAAGCGCTTTTTTCTCAAGATTGACTGGCTATTGCGCTTTAGTTTTTTAATATGTTATTAACATAAAGGTATACTTCAAGCCAGCAAAAGCTTGTTCCGAACTTCAGTTCCGAGGTCCTGACCTCTCCTTGTTAGCAGAAAATGAATTCAAATCGAGAGTCGACCAAAATTGTCTTAAATTGTCGTTTTTCATGATTTATGAACGGAAATGCCCTAAAACTTTGACTAAACATCAAGGATACAACTCGACGATTTGATCAAATGTAACTTAAAGTCGAATATCCTGTTCGAAAAATGACCAAGATAGTAAGTACCCTTATCACAATTATAGCTAGCTTAATGGAGCCATTAAAATTTCAAAAAACTCAACCTTTTTGTTCAGTAGCAGTTTCTATATTTTGGCAAATATTAATCAGCCCGTATGAAACCCTCTAAACTTTTCCATTGAAGGACAGTTTTAAATTGTTAAATTACATCTATAAGCTTCTATTATAAATTATAACCAGCGGAAAGCTTTTAAAAAAGGGAAAATACCTTAAAATTTTGGAAAGTCTCTAAAATTCATTCATGAAAAGGTCTTAAGAAAGTGAATGCAAATCAAGAGTCGACAACCATTGTCTTAAATTATCTTTTTACCCCGATTCCACACATTGGCACCAACGGGGCTCGTACAATGTAAAGTTGGAAGAAATGGGGTTGGCCGCAACGTTGGAAGCCGGTTATGTGTTGTCGGTTTTTTAACAAAATATCAAAGCACTTGGTGCCAACGTTTGTTTAGTCATCCACACGTCGGAACTTATCTCATCCTAACTGCATCCGTTGATAAGTTAACTCTGCTTGGAACTAACTGAGCTGGATTCCAATGACTGAAGGCTTTAACAAAATTACTCGTTCAACATAAGCCGACGTTTGCATTAACGTTGGGGCCAACCTGTGGAGCTGGGTTTACACGATTTAAGGATTCAACTCGACAATTTGATCAAATATAACTTAATGTCGAATATCTTGTTCAAAAATGACCAAGAATATCTAAATAGTACTTTTTTCACAAGTATAGCTAGCTTAATGGAGCCATTATAATTAAGAAAAAAACTCAACATTTTTGCTCAGTAGCAGTTTTTACAGTTTGAAAAATGTAAATCATCCCCGTATGAAGCCCTCTAAACTTTTCCATTTATAGTTGTTTGAATTAATACAATTTTTGGCATTGATTTTGCTTAATTGAAGGACAGTTTTAAATTGGTAAATTACATCTATAAGCTTCTACTAGAAATTTTAACTAGGGGAAAGTAAAAACAAATTGTCACGCTGTGTAGACACTGAACTATCATTACGACTGTTATGAATTATTGGATATTTAATTTTACCCAACAGCAGTAAGACTACAACTAAAAAAAAGGATTAATGATAGAAACTAAAATATTGATTTGATTAGTTCAACAACAAGTTTCCATCTATTTTGTGCTCAGCAGGTGGTACATACCAAAAAATGTACATCTATCTAGATAATTAGATAATGTTAATGGAATATTTGTTTATAAATAGAAGCTACATTGCTACCTACAACTAGATATTTGAAAGGATTTCTTATTCTCAGATAAAATCAATTTTTTTTTTTCGATAGGCTTGCTTATTTCAGTAAAATTGGTACATTTTTATTATATTTATCGCATATTTCATGCACTATTAATTTTAAAAATAGTTACAAAGATGAATCATTTGTAACATAAACAAATTCACGTATGCAGTGTATGTTTTATGTTGGCTGGTTTTACATCCAAGATTTTATCTTAGAAGGAAACGTAGTCAAAAAAATATTTCAGAAAAAGAACTGGAAATGTATTTAAAGTCGTAATAGTTTCTTCTATTGGTGAAACTCAAAACTATACGAAGATCTATCCTCTAATAGCTTTGGCCTTGAATATTGTAATGTAACTTTATATAAAAATATCGTCGTTGATGGGTAGCTAACAAATTAAATATTTACTACACTGACAGTATTCCTGTAAATATTTATAATTTTAGAGAAAATATATAAATTTTGATAAAATATGTTCAAGATTAGACGTTTAAAAAATCAAATGGATACCACGCTGTCTGTACGTAATTTCGTAAATATCGTCTCAATTGATTTTGTATTTTACAAAATTAATTTCGGTTATATTTTCCTGTTCCTATCCAAAAATTGTTGTTTCTTAAGCATCCTAACATCTAAATTTTGACGATGAAAACTTATACGGGGTCATTCAAGTACGACGAAAAGTTCTTATGGCAACTACCATTATTTGTCGACTGATTCGAAAAATATTTCAAGGATTTATAGAGTAGTCCTTGAAGATTAATTTAGAAAAATTAGAGCCCCACAACTCCTTTGGAAATTGGTCAAAAAACAAACTAAACACGGAAAACGACTTAGAGTGACTCGGAGATTCTGGCAACATTGATTATCTTTGTTTTTCTTCATTTTATTCTGGAACAGGTAGGAATGTTTCTTATTCTTTTCTAGAATGCAATGGAGAACAACGAAAAAAATCAATATTGTGGGAGTCTCCGAGTCATTCTTAGTCGTTTTGCGTGTTTTGCCCGTTATTAAAGATCGCGACCCTGTCTAAAACGAGGTTTTTTTGTCCTACTTCTAAATGAGCTACAAGGTTCTAATTTTGCTAAAACAATCTTCAGGTAGTCTCTTAAAGATCCTTAATTTGTTTTGAATCGCTCGTCAAATAATGGAGGTTGCCAAAAGAACTTTTCGTCGCACGTGAATAACCCTATAGAGCTATTGATTGTTGTTTTCAAGAGCATGTGTCGAAATTGTTGCTAAAATTTAGTTCGCAAGAAGCTGTATTGGGTGCAAGAGGAATTACAAAGTTTACTTTCTATTTCTTCGATAGATAAAATTTTATGATAGAAATTACAGTTATGTGTTTTACTAGAACAACCCAAAATTTGTCACAATTAGGGATGGGGCAGAACTGCGCCACCTTACCTGATTTAATTCAGTTCTGTGAAATGGTCAAGCAAATCCTATGGCATAACTGCGCCAAGTGTACCCACAGCGAGAGGTTGTACCTTTTTCACTACTCTATTCATTCCATTATTAATGGTCACCGATTCTATGCAGCATTTCACATTTTCCAAACAGTTTTTACCAGTGCTAGATTTGTCGCTCTAAGTTAGGAAGCTTTTTGTAGCGATAACCAGAGTTTTATATTAATAACTTCATGGAATTTTTGACCTATAGGTGTGTATATCCGACTTCGGTTTTTACGTACTTAGGTAAAAAACATTGAAAAGGGCCGTCTAAGATTGAACAAATAAGATATTTTTATTTTTCTGACATACAGGGTGAAATTGAATGGCCTTATATACGAAAACTTCACTATCCCTATGTGGAGTAGGGGACAATAAACACATTTTGAATTGTCAAAAAGAAGAAAAAATTGGCTACAATTGACCAAAATTGCAACTATTGTTTGATGATCGTTGGTTCAATACTAACTACATAGATCTAACTAGTTGTTATTGCTAGTTGATTAGAAAGTAGGTGGATGTTAGTATAACACATCTAGAATTTCCATTGAACTACCCACACAAGTCTTACTAACTTACTTATTGAACATACATACAGCGCATTTAATTAAAAACTATAAAAATGAAGTAATACAATTCAAAAATAGTTAAAAATGTCTTCTTCCGCTGCTCCACAGAAAGCTACACTCTACGTAGCGTGCGTACCTTCACAAATTCAGGTCGGCAGCTGTTTGACATTTCTGACCGCAGTAACTAGTAAACCACCCGAGGTGTGTGAATACGTTAACGTAGAGATCAAAGACGGCCCTGATAATATGATCTTAACGGATGCGTTTATGTTGGAGCTGTGATAAACGATAAGAGCAGCGACAAAAGCAGTGCGAATTCTCTTATTACTGCTCGGCTACCACGCGCTGCTGTACTCGATGCTCCAGTATAAACACTTTCATTTAAAATACTGTGTTGGTTTTCTTCGCTTTAGTCGCATCGCTGCTCTTATCGATTATCACAGTTCCAACATAAATGCTCCTTAAGGATTAAAGGAGGCTACTTCTATGCTTGACGCAGTTAGACTTTTTGTTTCAGGTAACGGATTATACAGTGTTCCGCATAAGAACCGACATAGAGCAGGGGCATGTGGAAAACCCAAAATATGATGATTTAAGGCAATTTACTTCTATACTAAGTTGCACCCCTGGGAAGATACAGGCCTCTAGAGTGGGGCTTCAAATTTCGAAAAAAATCAATAACTCAGTAATACCTCAACGTAGATGGACCAAATTTGGTACACGTTCTAAGTGTACCAGGAACAATAATCGATAGTATGTAGAAATTAGCTGAAGCATTTTAAGGGGTTAGTTAGGGATGATGCACCTTTTTTGTGGAGGAAACTGTAGAAGAAGTGTTGAAGAGTATCGGAGAAGATTTTCTAATCGTGTGGTCCCTCATAGAAAAACATTTTTCAGTGTTGAAAGACGGGCTCGAAAAACAGGCAAAATGTTTAGTAATACTCGAGAAAGTGCAATTGCAATCAGGGTACAATATGAAGAGGTTATTTTGAGCATAGCTGAAGATCAACCAGATATTAATATTAGAAATTTATCTCGTACACCATCTGTACACCAAGTTATCAGACGTAATCTGTTACACCCATATCATGTCCAAAAAGTGCAAAAATTGGTAAGGGAAGATTTGGTTAAAAGAGTGACTTTCTGCCAATTTATTTTGCATCAAGACATTCATTTTCAAAAAATTCTGATGAGCTGATGAGGCTTGTTTCACCCCCAGAGGTATCACAAATTTACATAACTATCATGAATATTCTGATGTGAACCCTCATTCAGTAATTCCCAGACATTTTCTACGCAAGTTTAAAATAAATGTTCGGATCGGTATTATCGATCGATACCTGATTGGTCCAAATTGGACTAAATGCCGAAAATTATTTGGAATTCCTCCAAAACACCCTCCCTAATCTACTTGATGAGATGCCACATCAACTGAGACTGGACCATTGGTTTATGCATGATGGAGCACCACCACTTTTTAGTATTCATGTTCGAGACTTTTTAAACCACCAATATTCAAATAAATGGATTGGATGAGGGAATAATTGCCCACAAGTTTGGCCCCCACGATCACCAGACCTCAACAAATGTGACTACTTTCTTTGGGGAACGCTAAAAGAATTTATGTATTCTACGCCAGTTGCATCTCGAGCAGAATTGTAGCATCGCATTACAGATAAATGCAACTCTATAAAAAATAATCAGCAGTTATTGGCAAGAGTTGATTTCAATTTTCGACGAAGAATAAATTTATGCCTGAGTGAAAACTGTGGTCATGTTAACCAATTTCTGATTTAACTTTTTTGTTGTTTAAGTTGTTTGTTTTTCTATTGAATTACTCTTATTCACACTTGTTAAATGCTTTTTGTATTTTTGTATTTGGTTTAGTTTGATTTGATTTAATTCAAGTTACATGGTACATTACGATGATTTTAAATAAGAATAATGAAATACATCTCTTAAGTTATTCGGGTTTTTCTTGAAAACGATAAAGTTTTTTCAAAACAACAAGATTAAAAAAATAAGTGATTGAAATGGTCCATTCCTTGGTTGATAAGATCAATGGAGTTTAGAGATGAGTAGGTTCTACCATGCGTACAAGGTGTCATGTTAGGAGTAATTGAATTCGATAGTTACTCAATTCCTTGTAATTTTTTTATTTGCATACGACCGGTTTCGACCTTTATAAGGTCATCATCAGGTACATGTCATTAATTAATGGAAAACACAAATTACAAGTTCTGATGGCAATTTTGATAACATTCGATACGTTCCTTGTTTGGTGAATTTTTAAAAAACACACATAAAATCGAAGTAACCCATGTAGGAAATGACGAAGGGCCCAGTGTAGGACCAGACCTGGGCCAACGCTGCATAATTTTAGCCCAAGCTTGTAAACCAGCGTTGGCCCAGTCTTGGTGAAAGACGGGAATGATAATTTCGTGCCTCGCTTGGCATACAGCATTGGCCCAAGACTGATAACCTCACCAGTATTCGATAGATGTTGGAACGTCTAGAGAAATCTCGGGCCACGTGACTTGAACGTGTTGACCTTCGTCGACAAAACGAGTCTGGGCTACCTTGTACAGAACCAATCTTGGAAAGCATTAAAAAGCCGAGTCCGGGTTACCCAGCACTGAACCAATCGTGCAAAACATTTAAAAATCGAGCCTGGGCTACCCTGTATTGAACCAGTCTTGGGAAAACATTGAAAAGCCGAGGTTAGGTTACCCAGGACTGAACTTGGGAAAGCATTGAAAAGTCGAGACCGGGTTACCCAGCACTGAACTAATCGTGCAAAAACATTTAAAAGCCGAGCCTGGGCTACCCTG